>PVIJ01009422.1:0-66979 GCA_004024925.1 Scalopus aquaticus
GGGGGTAGGGAAGGAAAAGGGCACAAAATGGAATAGAAAAGAACACAAGGGACCATGGAGATGAATCACAGGTGAATTGGTGGTGGGCTACCCAAGGGGAATACAAAATGTAAAAGACATAAATAACAATAAAAATATATATTAAAAAAAAAAGATTTTGGGTGCACATCTGATTTCATTCCCCATGGGGAGAAACTTAGAATAGAATCTCTTGGTCCTATTTATGTTTAGTTTTTTAAAGAAATTTCCAAATTGTTTTCCAAAGCAGCTGCACCATTTTACTTCCCAGTAGCATATAACAAATCCAATTTCTTCACATCCTGGCTACCCCTTGCTACTATCTGGCCTTTATTTATTATAGCCACCCTAGGTATTAGTTCATTGCGGTTTTGATTTGCATTCCAGTGATGGCTGATAATATGGAGAAACTTTTGATGGCCTTATCGTCCATTTGCATATCTTCTTTGAATAAATGTGTATTCAGGCCCTGTGTCCCTTTTAAATTGGACTATTTGTCTTTTTCTATTGAGCTGTAAGAATTCTTTGTATATTTCGAATACAAGTGCCGTCTGAGATCAATGATTTGCAAAAAGATTTCTCCCATTCTGAGCGTTGTCTTTTTTTCCTGTTGATGGTATCATTTGAACTATGCAAATTTTAAATTTTTGTGATATTCAATCTATTTTTCTTATGTCAATGTGCTATATCACCTCATATCTAAGAAACTGTTACCTAAGCCAAGGTCCTGAAGATTTATACCTATGTCTTTGTCTATGAGTTTTATAGTTTTAGTCTTTCTGTTCAAGTACCAATCCATTTTGGATTAATTTGTATATGATGTGAGATGAGGTCCAATTTCATTCTTTTTCTATGCTAATATTTAGCTCTCCATTAAAATATTTTAAATATCCTCCAGAGGGTCATTTTTTGCTACATGAATTATTAAACAGGTATCAGTTCATAGAATACATGTATATGACCAATGGCCTATGAGCCTTTTTGGTCATTTTTTCTATTTTAGGAATATGTTTAATATTTTGCTACATCAGGAAGCAATACTACTACTATTATAGCAGTAATTATATTATTATTAATAATAATAATACTAGTAATTAGCAGCAATATAATAGTAGGTACTAGGCATTATGATTGCATTTAACATGCAATAGCTTATAAGCACTTTGTAAGCTTTAACTTATATTATCTTCCCATGAACACCAGAAGATAGGGGGATTAAAAATTACATCTTTCAAATGATGAGATTGAGATTCACCAAAGTAAGTTAATTTGCATTGGGTTACAGGAAACAGGATAACACATTAAGGGAAGGCACGTCACTGAAAAGCAGAGGTCAAGAAATGTCTGATAATTTCTAATAAATAGTAAGTAAGCATATATGCAAAATATCCAAAAATAAATAAACCAGAATCAAGCACCAGCAAATGACATTCCCAATTCTGGTCAAGTTGTTGACAACAAAGTGTGGTCTCCCTTTCTTACCCAATAAAGGGCTAAAAGTCTTATCACTCAAGATATCATTCAAGATTGATCTGATAGATTTTGTCAACACTCCAAAAATTACATTAGTGACTAGCTGATTGATGAAGTAAGTCAATTAGAACTAGATTAGGAATCTAGATCCAAAGTCTATTACTTCCAATCTGAGAATTCATTATCCACTAATATAACAGCATCAAATTTCAAAACTACCCTTTCCTTCTTTCTCTCTAGGGCAAAGTTCAAGTAAAAATAAATTTTAAAAGACTGAATCTATAGAGCAAATTGATCTGGAAAACTTTTTCTCAAATGTTTGAAACTTTTACTTTTACTAAGTTATTTTGTTTCTAGACTTCGATATCTGGTAGAGTGAACCCTCACTTTAAATTAATTCTCTTTCTTTAAGCCAGCTGAGTCCTTAATAATAAATACACTAACATTTATTGAGTCTCACATTACATAGTGCCCTCTTGAAAAAACAGAAAGATGGCAACTAATTTCCTTAATCCAAAGTGTATGAGGTAGGTAATACTACTATTCCCATTATACATAGAAGAAAAAAGACATGCTAGTAGATTGACCTACTTAAGAAATAGAGATGAAGGCTTGAACCCTGCAGCCTGTCTTTTTCCTCTTAATCGTGTCTTAATTTTTGTTTAAGAAGAGAATCAACTAGATATATAAGGGTTAAGCATGGCTAGATCAACTCTATGTTCAGTCTTTTTTACGGTAGGCAGGTCTGTCTTCAATATACTTATAATAACTTTATATACCAAATAACATTTTGAAGTTATTTCCTCCCAACACAGAAACATCACTGCATCTCCCCTGGGATATTCAGCATTGTTTTGGAACTGGCCTAAGCTTAGCAAGTATTGCTTTATCATTCTTAAAAAAAAAAAACCATTATAGAGAATGTAGAAAACAATATCCCTTTCAGTTTCCACACTTCTACCCATATTGAGAAAGATGGATCCTTAAAGTACTGAAGGAAAACTCACAATACAATAAAAACTCAGCATCAGAATTGTTTCAAATCCCTCTACTCTCTCCCTATATTTAGGAAACTACAATTTAATATAGGGCTCATCTCTCCAGAGAATCCAGTGCATTGAACTGTTAATACATTTTTATATATTTTAACAGAGATAAACAAGAAAGAGATAGAGAAGCCAGACCAAAAATGGCAAAGGCATAATTATGATAAGACTAATCCAGCTAACAGCAATAGAGGCAGATAGCGACTCAGCTATGATGCTGTTGTATAGTTTGTATGGTCAAAAACTGTATCAACATAAAATGCGAATTAGGCAGAAGTCCCATTATAGGAAACCAAAGATAACTTACTATTTCATTCCAGGAAATAAATCTTAACCAGGAGGTCAAAGGACACTTGTCCTATTACTAAAATATTGTTCAAATTTATTTTATAACTTGAAATCTGGATCAAATTAGTTGATTAATAAAACAGTAACAAAAAGGAGGACATTCTATGCATAACCAAATAGACAGGGAAACCTCAATATTATTTTCAAAAACAGCTTAAATTTTGTGGAAAGTCTTTAAAATTCCATAGACAACTTAAAAATTCTCCCAACAGCTCTAAATTCATGGTTGTGCTATGGACCATGTCATACTTCTGAGTCTTGACCACAAATATCTTAAGATACAGATACATTTCCGAAATGCACTATTTCTCAAACTTGATTTTATCTTCTACTCCAGTAACTCTGTCATAAAAAGGGAGATTAGTGTGGTCATTTCATTTTTGGAAAATCCACATTAACTTCTTTCTTCAAATGCTCATTAACGTTTCTATTAACAATACTTCTAACCCTTAATACCCACTCTTCCAGATATATCAAAACTATTCAATTTGCCATTTAAGCTTTTTCCTAAAGTCTAGGCAATAAAATATCATAAAACCAATGGTTTCTATTGTAGTCAGATGGGAATTTCTACCATTATCTATACACTTGTCCCTAAGCTCTACCTGCTGTTTTTGCTAATCTCAGAAGGAATGAAAACTCAAACATCTATTTCACTGGTAAATATAAATAAATGAGTAAAGCAATCTAGTCATAAGAAAAACAGTATCAGTACACTTGATTATATAATAAACACAATTTATCCCATTATTTGTAACTGACTTGTCAAAATTTATTTTCACTTTCCAAATTTTGCTGGACACATTTATCTACCTCTATCTATATAGATAGATACCTACATAGAGATGGATAGAGATAGATATAAGTATAGTCTAGTAGTCTCAACAATGCCAACATGATACTAGATAGCAAATGATCTTTAATCTCAGTGATAGATTTCAGGGAGATGCGGAGGCGCAAAGTGAGTACTCAGGCAATTGCTACCAACTTCCAGTCATTTGCTGCCAAATAAGAATTTATGCCCAATGCTGTAGGACTTCTAGCTTTTATAAGAAAACCTGAATTTTGTGTTAAATCTCAATTTTTTTTATTTTCTAATTTTTGCATAGACTCTTCCACTATATTCTATTTCTATATCCTAATATTGTAGACATCTGCTTTGTGTTTGTCTTTTGCAAGTAAGGTGATAGATTGTGACTTCTGAGTTATGCCATTCTTCATCCAATAGCTTTATTTTACCAGTAGCCTCCACCACAACTACCCAATCTTCCCAGCAATCCATGTCCATCACTTTAAGACAATGCTTCCTACACATATCTTCCCTAATCACGCTATCCTTCATTCCTTATTATCAAATTATTTGATTCCTTCACTCTCTTCTGTAGACTTTGTACTCCATTGTGAACCCTCCATCTCCTTCTCTAATTATACCTAGACCATAAATCTCTAAAGCTAAGAACCCTGTCTCCTAACAACTTCAAGCAACCTAAGCACTTAGTAAAGTGTTATCCACCCTGCAGGCACTAGATGCATACTTTGAGTATATAGTCTATTTGCCAATGTTGCTGGGCTAAATATTCTCTATTTGGTGCACAGTAAGTCCAAGTAAAAGTCCATAGTAAGGCAATCTTGAGGATCCATACACTTAGCTATAAAGACAAGGGAAAAGAGTTTATATGGGCAATGAAAAAAGAAGCCATCGGTTGATTGGAATCATTGACTGTCCCAGTCCTGCAAAGATAAGTTCTGGAAATTTGTTTCAAGATGATAGCCAGGAGGGGAAATATATGACAAAACTTTCTTTCCAGTCTGCGACAGACTTCATTATCTGATCATATCATTCCTTTCTGCTGAGTTTGAATGCAAGTTTAAAAACTTTGTAACAACACTCTAGATGAATCTAAGAAGTAGAGTGGGTACCTGAGTAGAAAACCCTATCATATGTATGAGATCCATATCCACTTTTGTGTCAAAAAAAAATGAGCAAACATATAACTTCTGCTCCTTCCCAACTTCTCTATATTTTAGAAATTGAATGACTTAGAATGGAGTAAGTCAGGTATCTAAAGTTGGAGTTAAGAGCTAAAGAAGAAAAAAATATTTCTACTATAATGACTATGACATATTTATCTTACCCTTTAAATTTTTAATCCTGTATCAAAGGTTTACTATATGAGACTGCCTTTGTCATTCCTTGTAAAGCATCCTGGAATACATAAAATATAAATGCTTCACAGGGGTTGTTAATATAAAGAAATAAATTGGCAACTATTATCGATATCTATATTCAAACCGAAGCAATTTGGAACAATGGAGACACAAAATGACCAGCATCAAGAATTATGATGAAAAGCCAATTAGCTCTAACTACCGCAACCTTGTTAGTATTTATTAAAACAAATGATCCTTCAATAGTAGAGAAAAATGTTGATTGGTTGATTAATCTTTTACTTTTAAGAAACCAAAATTTCCTTTTTAGAAATTTTCTGTCTTTTAAACCAAATCCACACAAAAAAGAACCAGAAAATGGTAAAGCAAAACCCAAGGAAAAGATTGAATAATACAGTGAACATGTAAATTTTGCTTGCCAGCCCTGCAGTCCTTGGTATGCTGGTTTTAGCATCCTGATTCTCTTTGGGGGATCCTTTTCAATTCCTCAATTCCTCAATACAGATATTATGGAGGGAGCTTATTTCATTCCCCAGCACCAAGAATGGACAAGTGACAAGTCAATATATTTCATTTGACAGATAAGTAAGGAAATTAATCATTGATTAAAGTCAGTTCAATACTTTTCAATCCCAAAAATTCCAACTAAAACTATTGCAAAAAAGGAGTACTTAAAAAAAAAATCTTGCTGATATGTTGAATTGGTAAGAACAAAAACTCTGAACTTCTGGTGTCCACAGAACTACCACAAAGACCCTGTGTATTCATGACACTAACCAGGTGGAAGCAGAACTAAGGAACAAGCAAAACAGAGCTCTAATGTCATCTTTGAGCAACTGATCCCGTCATTTCCACAGGCAAAATAGCGCTTAAATTTTCAGATATAGAAGCCAAAACCGTCTTATTTTCTTGAAGCCACTGTTAAAACTGAATTTTTGTTAGATAGAAATAAGAGGCATAACTAAAGGCAAAAAAAATCCAAAAACTTAGTTTATATTATTATTAGATGCTGAACCTCTAAGTTTTCACCTCATGCAGTTAGAAAACTTAAATTCCAATACTGGTGGCCTATTACCTCATATCGTGTCCAGGGTCTCAATTTCCTCTCAGTGTCTTTGTTTTCATATTTATAAAATAGTGGTTAAAGACGATAGCCCACCAAAGAGATATACAAATGGTCATTAAGCATATGAAACGATGCTCAACCTCAATGCCAGTAGAGAAATGCAAATCAAGACTCAACAAGGAAATACCACTTCACACCCACTAGGGTGACTATAAACCAGAAAGATAGATAATAACAAGTATTTCCTAGTATGTGAAGAATATGATATCTCATACACCGCTGATGAAAACGTAAGATGGTGTTTGGGTAAACTATTTGACAGTTCCTCAAAAGGTTAAACATAACTGCATGACCCAACACTTCTACTTCAAGTCTTATGTCCCAAAAGGAAAAAATATGTAAGTACACACAAAAATATGTATACATATGTTCATAGCAGTATTATTCACAATAGTCCAATGTAGAAACAACTTAAACATCCATCTACTGATGAATAAATAAACAAAATATAGTACAGTCGTAAAATGGGATAGTTTTTTAGCAATAAAAATAGTTATAATATAATCCACAAGATGGGTGAACCTTAAAAACATTAAGCTAAGAGGGAAGAATCAATCACAAAGGGTCAAATACTATATAATTCCATTTATAGGAAGCCAGAATAGTCAAATACATAGAGACAGAAAATGGAGTAGTGGTTGTCAGGAGAAGGAGAGGACAAGTTGTAACTTAATGGTTAGAGGGGTTCTCCTGAAGGTGATGAAATTGTTCTGGAATTAGAACATGGCAAAAGTTGCACATTTTTTAAAAAGATTTATTTTTGTATGCATACAAGCTGGGGTGTAGGCTAGTGGTAGGGGGTGAGGTAGTGAGAGGATTCATCAGGAAGCAGAACAGGCAGATCCACTGAAGTACACTGCTGAGGAGAGCAGCGGGCAAGAAAAGAGAGGTTTGCTGTGCCATGTGGGAAGCTCCCTGGCTGGGGATCAAATCTGTGCTGTAGATAGCTTCATAGTGTTGAGACTTAACCCCTTGCACCACCAGCGAGGCCCATCTTGCACAATTTTGTGAATGTACTAGAGCCAATGAATTGCACACTTTGAAAGAATTAATATTATGATATGTAAATAATTACTCAAAAACTAGAATAGTAAATTAAAGTAGAAGAAATGCTAGCCTATTCTGATTTTCACAAATATCACTATAAGAAATCCATAATGCTAAAGATACAAATGACGATAATTCCTGGAGGAAAAAAGGAAAAAGAATCCACACAAATGCAAAGTTCTATTGCTTTTAAAGCCTAAGCAAGTGTTAAGAGAATGGGAAAAGTACCACATAGATTTTCTCAGGTCACTTGGCTTCCTTTGTATGAAGAAATGGTCAGCAAATATATACAGCAGGCAGACCTTTTGGAGACCTTTTGAGGTTAACAGCAAGCAACATATTACCACTGCTCCAGTCTGGCCTGGAATATTATTTATGCCACCCTTTCACAGCTGTATCACTCTCCCATTACATATTCAGAGCCTCTTGTTAATAAACTACATTATGAGCTGGAAGCATTGTATGTATAAACTGCATTGTCCAAAACACTGCCCCATTATTACAGAAAATGCAGAATGTAATTAGTATTCCTCTTTGCATAAGACACAGCCTCCAAAAATGGTGCCATATTATAAAGCCTTAATTAATAAACAAGAGTTGGGCCACGACCGGTTACACTTATCTGAATTTTATATTGTGAAGAAAGGCCACTGTTCAAATCCCGTTTACAAATATCTAAATTCTGGCTAGCCTACATGAAGACAATCTAAACAGAAAGCCTGAGAATTCTGTGTTGCTAATAGCATTGTGTTGGTACACCAACAATAGCAAACGATTAACTGCTGGGACATAAACCATCCTGAGAAATGCTCGGAGTGGGATGATGATAACATTGTATTTCAGCTGTATTATATGATGCAATTCTTCTATTTGTTCATATGCATTTCCCATTTAATGGAGGGAGGAGCCAGGGTGACTTTTCATATCACCGCGAAGCCCTGAATGTGCCAAAAGAAAAAAAATGGGCTGGGGAAAAAAAAAAAAAAGATAAGGTGTGACGGGGTGGGACCAAGGCATATCATGACAGAGTGTAAGTACACAGTTCTTTTCTGCATTTCCAGCTGCTTGTTATTGATTTTCCCCTAACCCAACCCCAAAGGAAAGCCATTTATGTAAGCCAGGAGCACTGAACTAATATTTGGGGCCATAATATTGAATAGCCCAGTTTATGAGCCTCAGCTAAAGGAGCATTTGCATTAAACTGCACTCACCTGATTAAAATCCATCCACTCTACAATCCTGAGAATTATATAGCATCTGTTATGCTCAGCTGCAGATTCTGTGCACACTGACACAGATCAGAAAGCAGAAAGGTGTCAGACCAACAGAGGAAAGCAAAGGGGAGAGCGAGTATGAGATATGTGTTGAAAAGCAGATCATTTTAAAAGTCAACCAGTATTCAAATCTGAAAAGATCCCTAAGCTTACTGCAAATACAGCACTGTGCGAACACGATTAATTCTTTCAACAAAGTCTGTAATATGGCTTCCAGGGGTGCTGTGAAAACAGGGTGGCTAAGATAGTGTTACAGTTCAGCGAAGAGGGACTGGCCCAGCAGTGGAGTGTGGCGTACACAAGAAACTCAGGAAATGGTCCTTGCCTCCACTGAATCAGCAAGAGCTCATGAAGCACAAGCCTAGGAGTTTTCAACAGCCTGAACAAACTGTTTTAGATCACTGCTCTTTCCATCAGCTCCAGGCGCCAGGCACAGGCTCGGAGTCCTATCAGTCTCGGCAGGAGCTACTCACCATGACCGCAAAGATGACATCTGAATCACTAATAGGCCAAAAGAGACCACCTCCAACCACATGAAGAACTCCCTGTGAGACATTGGTTCAATTCCTAGATCTATAGCATCTCCCCATCTGATCCGGGCCAAGCAGGCTTATTCAACCTTCAATCAGAGAATGGAGTCAGATAATAAACACATAGAAAAGACTGAGAGAATAAAACCTCCAAAAGCAGTTTCTCAATTTTAGCGCCTGACATTTAGGGTAAGATAACAATGGTCAACAAATTTTTACAAAAGTCTTGTTACTGAAATAAAATTAGTCATTTCCTATCAATTTGTATGTGCTCAACATGAATATGACTATCAAATTCTAATTTTGGCTCTAGATTTTTTTTGTAATCTCCAATAAATGGATGTTTACATCATAAAATGCATGCCAATAGTAATAGGCCTATGGTTAATACCTGTAAAAAATCAAGTCATAGACTGCTTCTTACATTACTTCGCTTGACTCTTATACAGCTGTACAGGAGCATCTCTGGGGTGTGTCCAGCAGTAGTCAGCCAGCATTGTGGTGGACCATTTTCCCTGGTATCTTTGTTCCATTGATGCGATATCTTGATGAAAATGTTTGCCATGTTCAGCACTAACCATACCACAGTTTTCAGGGAAGAAATCCAGATGGGAATGAAGGAAGGGGATCTTTAGAGACATATTGCAGCCAAGTTTCTTAGACTGCATCAGCATGTCTTCTACTAGTTCCTTGTAGTTTTCTGCCCAAACATTCCTAAGAAAGTCTGTAAACACTAGGCGAAAAGCACTCCATGCTTGTTTTGCATCACCCTGCAGCAAGTTGTTGAACCAGTCATCTTTGAAGAGCTCTCGAATCCGAGGACCCACAAAAACTCCCTCTTTACTCTTTGCTTCGACGAGTCGAGGAAATATTTCATGCAGGTATCGGAAAGCTGGCAAGGTCCAGTCCATGGCTTTCACGAAATTCTTCATCAAACCTAGTTTGATGTGAAGGGGTAGTAGCAGGATTTTGTGAGCCTCGATCAGAGCTGGGTGCTGGCTACTCTTCTCTCCAACTGTTACATTTTGTCTACGAGTCCTTTCCTTCCACAAATAGTGCAATTCACTTGCTCAGCTATCCCACTCACATAAGAAACACATGTATTTTGTATATCCCTGCTGCAATCCCATTAAAAGGGCAACTAGCTTCAAATCATCACAGACGTGGACCTCCCTGGTGGCGCAGCGGTTGGGCGCTGCGCTGTGGAGCTGTCGACAGCGCTTGATGCGAGTTCGACGCCCAGCCCGGGAGAATCCCACATGGTGTGGCAGACCTCTCCTGCCTCGCCCGCTGCTCCCCTCAGCAGTGTATTTCTGATCTGCCTGTTCTGCTCCCTGCTCTGTCTCTGGTGAACCTTATCGCCACCCCATGCCTCTGGTCTGTACCCCAGCTTCTATGTATAAATAAATCTTAAAAAAAAAAATCATCACAGACGTGACAGATGTACTTGTTATACTCAATGGAATTCAGTAGCTGCTTTAAGTTATCATATGTCTCTTTAATATGGACAGCATGCGTTACTGGAATAGATGGGAGATGGTTTCCATTGTGCGAAAGCACAGCCTTAAGACTCAGTTTCCAAGAGTCTAGAAATAGTCTCCATTCTTGTGGGTCATGAGTGATTTTTAAGGCATTCATGAAGCCCTCAATATCGGAACAGAATACCAGAGTACTTTCCTTTCTGAAGAAAGGCTCCAAATGCTGGTGGCACTTTTGATATAAAGTAATTTTGAATTCTTTTTCTAGAAGATTCCATTGCTGGAGTCTTGATCCTTGTTCTTGGATAAGTCCAAGTCACGAACCAGGTCATTGGGTTCTTCCTGTGTTATTCTGTGTGGGGTTGATGATGTACCACAGAGAAAATCTGGATCACTGCATGCCGATGGAACAGGAGAGAACAGGTCGGCTCACCCTTGTCCTCATAGATGAAACAAGAGAATATTCTGCTGGAGGTTCTGGAATAGGAAGTCCCTCACCATGTGGAACTGGTCTCAATGCAGATGGAATTTTTGGGGAGACTATTCTCGACTTCTTTTGCTTCATTATTCCACTGGAAAGAGGAGGAACCAAGCAGAAGAAAAAGTCTTTTATGTGGTTGCTTGGCTCTCTTCACACCATGGGGACTGCAAATGGCATGGATGGTCTTTTGCCATTGAACCACTGTGAAAGCTGTGTTGCCCATGTAGCACAGCATACATGCAGGGCCCAAGGCTTGTCTTGGTCACCAACCTTGCATCCAAAGTAAAGATGATAAACCTTCCTCACTTGAGAAGTGATACTTTTCTTCTGGTTGCCAAATGTCACTTCCCCACAAATACAGCAGAAATTGTCCACGCTATTAACACACTTTTGAGGCATGACTGTTCTGTATTGTGCCTAAATGGATAAAGGAATAAAAGTTCTATGGAACAGTAGCTTAAACTGTCTCACAAAAAGTTTGAAATATTTTCAATGTTCAACCTTCCCGACAGGGCTTTATGTAATGCACTGCTGACATCAGCTTACTTCAGCATCTGCCTGGCAATAGTATTGCATTGCATCAGAAAATGATGCAATCAACTCTGGTTGATGTGTACATGATGGTAGTATGAAATGTGATGCAATATTACATCATTCTAGGCTGATTTAGGATGTTGTTGCAGTCCCTACTGGAGAAATTTACACGGTGAAACATCTAAAATGAATTATATGAAATATCTTCAAAACGAGAGCTAATAAAAAATGTTCATGGTTATATTCATGTTCAGCACACCAAGATACTACAGATTAGGGCCTTTTTACATCAGTAACGACCTCAATGTTTGCCAGTGTAATTCTTTGTTGTAGGGCTGTCCTGTGCATTGTTGTGTGTGTGTTGCGGGGGCGGGGGGGTTTCCTTCTATCCTTCTGGGTTCCATGACTGTGCCAAAAATTAAATTGACATGAACTAAATTAATAGAAAGAAAAAGAAAACAGAGTCATATATATATGTGGGTTGCCACAAAGATAATATAGGCCAGATAGTTAAGGTTTATGTAATCTCCAGAACTAAGGAAAGGGAGAAGGGTCTGGAGTTTCAACGTGGGGGAAAACAGTCATGAGAAGGTGAGACAAGATGTTTGATAAAGAAAGTTTGACCCGCTATGCAGATGAGTCTCTCAGAGAAAAAAAATAATCTCTATTAATAGATCTCTTCCTAACTCACTTTCAAATGTAAATTTCCTTTACAAAAGGGAGTTTCTATTCTGTTTTCAAAGATTCTCCTGTGCTGTAAGTTTCTCCAAATAATCAGATCAAAACAGTCCTTATGCCACAGGGGCATATTTGGAGTGGCATATTTTGCTACCCTTCAGATGTTTCCCTCATCCCTAGTCTACATGGACAAGATGGGAGCAGCATATTCCCCCTTACTTTTAACAACCAAGTAAGTTTCCAAACATGCTCAAAGGTGTCCATGGAGCAAAATCACTATGCTTAAGATTCACCACTGATGAGTCTACCAGAATTTCAGTTCCAGGATATAAATTAATGCACCATATAACCATATAGCAGCTCCTAAAACAATATAGTAGCTCCTAATTACTTGGAAAACTTGAACTGATATCTTCAGTATCACTGGAAGTTCATTTCAACAAAAACTATTATCGAGAACCTATTATATATCAAATAGAATGATGAATGGGAAAGCAGTAAGTATACCCCCGCACCCAAGAGCTCACAGTTGAAGTGAATGGTGACCTTTTCACAATGGCCCTTCACAAAGGGTAATGTCCTGTTAACCGTTTTTCTGAGAAAAAATAGACTATCCTTGTACGTAATTATACAACTGAACTATAAAGAAGGCAAGAAATAAGAGCATACTTCTTTGCTGTTAAAATATTAGTGCATATATCAAAGTTCCTGGCCTATGATAAGTTGATTTTTGAGGCCTTTTTGACACATTCTAGTTGCCTGCTACCATTGTTTAATAGTAGGTGGAGGAACCTCCAATTGAAAGGATTATCCTATAAAGTAGTTAAACTTGAGTTTAACCTCCTCCTCTGGACTGCTTCCCTAATGCTGTCAGTACTTTGACATTTCATTAATGCTTCCACAATCCTCAAGTCCTTTCATAGGAAAAGGAGACAATCATTGCAAAGTGGTTAGCACAACGCTTACCACAGGCAACAACTGAAAACAATAGCTGCTATCATTGTTATTGATGTTGTTGTTGTCTCTATTTTATTATGGCCTGACTTTTTTTTTATTGTGGTAAAACATACAAACATAGACTTTTATATTTTAATTATTTTTAATTGTACCTTTCAGTGGCATTCACACTCCTGTGCAACCATCTCCACCAATCATCTCCAGATTTTTTTTCATATTCCCAAACTGAAAATCCCCATTCCTCACTTCCCATATAATTGCTTTTTTCAAACCAGGTCTCAACTAGTAAAATACCTCCTGAGGAAATGAGAACTACCCTTTTGTATGCCAAAGGCGTTTTTCTTGATTAAACTTTAGTCAACATCTTCTAACCCCTCTAGAACTCCAACTGGCTTTTTTGTTGCATCTGTGAAGTAAATGCCTCCCCAAGCTGTCTAGATGAGGCCTTCTCAAGACTTGCCACTTTGGAATGTGGATTATTTTGAGCTAAGGTCAATAGGAGACCTGCAGGCTCAGGAAAAACTTTTACTACTCCCTTAACTACACAGAAGAATGAAAACTGGAATTACTCCATATTAGGATTTTTACCAGAAATAACCTTTCTATCAAGAAATCTATCAAAGTGTCAAGGAAAAACATTTAATTACAGAGCATTTGGTCGTCATCACATGCCTCACCCTCTCCTTGTCATGTGACTCCCCCTCTTTTCTTGAAGCCCCAGACTCCTATTCCATTTCTTAGTGCTTGGATATATATGCTCTCAGTTTGTCCCATTTATTTTAGTATCTGAATGCATATAGATTCTCCATACTATCTAATTAAACTTGTTCTTTTCTCCTACTAATTATTTGACATGAATTTGATCGTTAGAACGACCCAAGAAGAATCCAAACAGGGGGCCTCCCCGGTGGCGCAGCGGTTAAGCGCTGCGCTGTGGAGCTGTCGGCAGCGGCGACGCAAGTTCGACACCCAGCCGGGGAGAATCCCACATGGCATGGCAGACCTCTCCTGCCTTGCCCGCTGCTCCCCTCAGCAGTGTATTTCTGATCTACCTGTTCTGCTCCCCGCTCCGTCTCTGGTGAACCCTCTCGCCGCCCCACACCTCTGGCCTGTACCCCTGCTTGTATGTATAAAAAAAAAAAAAAGAATCCAAACAGGGTGAAATTTCCTCTCTGTCACTACATCTGATTGGCCCAGTTGTTGTAAAAGTCACACTAAGTCAGTTTAGGAAAGGGGAAAAAAAGCCCACTTGTTATATCCAATCACCCTCAATATATGATCAAATTCCTCATTCCTCACCCTTGATATCAAATCACCCTTTTCTGCTCTCAACAAGAATTTTATTAGGTCAGGTTAGTAAGAATTACCTTACACCCTTAGTCACTTCCCATCCACTGATCCTCATTCTGCTCCTTTACTATAAATCCTCATTTGTCCAATTGTAGTACAAGGTTTCTTTTCCTCTGTTGTAAAGCTTCCAGAATAAAATCTGATTTTACCTCTTAGAACCTGGCAGGTGCTAATTTCCTTTAACATGCACATGGAACTAAAGTCAATTCAAACCCTCAGTATCCTGGACATGGAATAAAAACTGTACTTAAAATGGTCCTTTTGAGTTATGTTGATGAATAGGGATCCATCAGCAACCTCCTTGGAGAAATAAGTAAATGATTCATTGTATGTTGAGGCAATAAACAGAGAATTTGAAACACTAACACAAAATGGCTTCTAACTATTCTTCCCCGCCCCCCACCACCACCACTGTAGCTACCATTTTAAGAGTATTCACTGCATACCCCACTAAAAACTATAGCACCTAATCAGTATATTCCAGAAGGAATTCCATGGACATAGATATTTGGTAGCCTAGAATTGGTTGGGGGAAACTAGTGTCTGGGTTTAAACTATCAAAGGCACTTACTTTTCCACAGAAAGTGAACAAATTTCCTTGATAAAGAATTCATGTGCTTTTGAAAGATCATTCTAGGGGGGAAAAAGAACTTCTGGTTTATGGCCGACTCCTCAAAATAGCTAAAGAGTTCCTAATTTTATCTCAACCCTCCACTTCAGCACCTACTGTGCTTTGCCAAATTATTTTCTATCCACTGTCATTTTGGATCCTATCGCAAATGAATATAAGGCATTTGTAGACAGAAACCCTATCTGAGCTGTCAGCACCTTGCCTGATCATCTTTCAGCAAATGGCCAGGAAGAAGCAAGCAGATAAAGATGCCCTGAAGCAGAGTTGAGGAAATTGGCCAATGAGATGAGCAGTTTGTGCTCCACAGCTGAAGCCAATTCTGCGCATTGCCAGCGGGACCTCCCAAGACAGTCTCCACTTGGATTCAGCTGATAATATATCTGTTACCTCTGTCACCATCTGTCCAGGCATATTGACCTTGTAACATTCCCCAGGCACTTCAATCCAGTGGCAGCTCTGTGACTTCTACCTGTAGATCACTTTACCTCCATGCCCTTTCCCTTTTCCCTCCTTACCCATTCATTAGGACCTAGCAAAATGTTACTTCCTTTGAGAAGCCTTTCCTCTAGCCCCAAGGCAGAAGTGAAGAATTCTGTGTTGAAACAGGAAAATAAAAAACGACTGAAATCTCCAAAATGAATCTGTCCTTTGATTTATTTCAAAAGATGTGGTGTGATAAATAGTGTAACATATGGCAATATTATCAAAGTTTTAATCATATATCACTGTGACCTGGGGAACTTTTGAAAAATGTAGAGTCCCAGGTAATGTCCTCTGGTTGAGGTATTAGGCCACAAGCTGTGGCTCAAGAAGGTCTATTGTTTACATGCTTCCCATGATTTTCTGATGTACAAACAGTACTGGAAACAATAGCCAACCATTGATACTACGTGTTTTCAGGCTTTTCTGGGTCTGTTTTTCTCATCTGTAGAATAGAAGAAGAATGCTCAATTCGCAAAATTCTGGAGGAAAAAAAACAAAAGAAGGAATAAGTACAAGATCCTTAAACGAAGTCTCAGGGAGCCATGCTAATAATTATTATGGATTTCCTTTAAAAATGTGCCTTTTATTTCTCAAAACCAAACGCCAAGTGTGCAAAACCTTCCTCTATTAGAGAACAATTTACAGAGTAAAAATATTTCAAACCAGTATGGCAGCCTGAGAAATAATCAAGAGGGACATTGAGAAGTAGCCCAAGTAGAAAGCACGGCATGCATATGTAATATGACTTTTTCTGAGGCCTGTATTCCTCATTTCCATTGCCCATTTCTCCCATTAAAAGGATTCCTCAGAAGGCAAAACCATTAATATATATATATATAGGTAAATCAAATGATAGTGATTGCAGAGAGCAACCCCACTTTGCAGAGTATAAGTCTTTTTCAGTCTCTCATAGACTGATGTTTTAATATGTCAGTGTGTACTAAAGTCTTTGAACCACAAGAAAACTGTATTTAGTTACCGATAATTCATAACACAGTATGCTGCTGCTTTTAGGAATCAAGGGTTTAATTGTGCTCTAAGCCAATGATGAGTCACTGTTTTTGCCAAACAAGGATTCTGTGGTCTTTACCTCAGACTGCCTCTGACTCCTAGGAAAGAGCCTGAATACAGACTGTTTCAAATAACTTTAAGGATATCAAAAAATAAGATACCATGACAGACAGAAGTTATCAAATTCTCCTGCATTGTAATTCCCCATAAAGAGAAGATGATGAGAAACTAGAACAGTTCCAAAGCACAGAGCTATGGGAGAGAATAAATGCTGTGCAGAAGAAGTAAAGGAAGAATGCCCACCTACCATATCTAATTCTTTCAAATGCCCGTACTAGGTGTAGTTGGGAGACAAATATACACCAGCCTTGGTGTTGCCTATTTGGAAGGGGAGCTCATTCTGCTCCTTCTGAACAGACAGCAGAGCAGAGTTCCAGGTAATGTAGCATCAGGATTAGAAATACTGGCTTTAGAAGCAGTGAAGATTAAATCCAAATCCACTCCTGAGATGAACAGCAGTTTTGTGTTACCTTTTTTTAGACTCTGGGTTTCTTTATTTACAAAATGGGAACAATAAAAACATGCAGCTCTTAAGGTCATAATACCGATTAGATTTTATGGAAAACACTTAATACGTGTTCAATAAAAAGTCGATACTACTATTGTTGTATTTTATTATCACTATCAATAACAAGGGAATATCATTATAATATAGTTTCCAAAGGATGTCAACCAAGAGCTATTGAGGTTCTATCATGTGCAAGCCCTATGGTAGGTCCTTGGTATACAGAAGCAAGCAGGATAGACACAATCCTCACTTACATGAAGCTGAGCATTAAGAAAGTGTGCAGGGTTTGGGGGTTTTTGTTTTGTTTTGTACTATGCATAGTTTTTAAGAAAAACATGTAGTGAACATTTTTAAGTTGGGTGATTTTACACAAAAGTCCAGATTCTGGCAGTTTTGTTTTTTTTTTAAAATCAGAAAATCTGGGAGGAAATGCTATCTCCCTTCACAGGCAAGCCTGCTCCTGTATGGTCTTCAAAAATCCCCCAGAGTCAGTCTTCAGCCTGAGATTAACCGACTGGTTTCTCTAATTAAGAGAAAATCCCCTCAGACTATACATGATAAGGAGCTTAGGGGGAATTGTGAGAAACTAGAAACTGAGGACACAGATCTCAAAGACCAGAACAGAAAACTGCAAATGAGACAGGAGTCTTGGTACTCACTCTCTTTCACAGAATTCTTTTGCTCTCAGCTCAGCTTCCCTGTTTGTTGTTGTTGTTGTTGTTGTTTTAACACAGAAAGCCCTAGAGGAAAATTCTGTTTTCAACTTGCTCTTTGCATAGTTAATTATTGGGGGTTCCCAGAAGGTTGTAGAGAACAATGACTTTCCCAGCAGTTGCAGTTGGACTAGATTAGTTCCCCATTTTTGCCCCAGGGGTCAAAACCCAAAGAAGGGGAGCTATTTGTTTTGGCCTTAAACCAAATCTGCAGCTGAGACACAGAAAGATGTTGTGACCTAAGACCAGGAAAGCTACTATTTAAATACCTAGTAAAATTATTTTCTCTTGCTTTCCCTGGCAGCATGTTCCTAATGTTCAAAAACAACAAAACACTAAATGTGTAGGAAATGCAACCCTCCTGCCAAGTGAGATAGTTCATGTTTCCTGGGCAGATAAGATAAGATAAAGATAAGATAAAGACAAACTGGGGAACTAACTTGAATGGATCAGTGAAATAACCAATTTATTTGCACACAATTTGCTAATAAGTATCCATAATACTTATTCAAATACTTATTCAAATTCATAATACTTGTTCAAAGAATACATAAATCACTTAAAAACAGGGAACCAGAAAAGAAAAATAAAGGCCCCACAGTTGTGAACCTGATTAACAGAGTAGACCAAACTTCCCTCATCCTCAGAGAAACTGTACCCATGTTCACCTAAAACTATCATCATCACTGGCGTCCCCTCATTTTAGACAAAATGAAATGAATGAAGTTAGCTGCTAAGGTTGTTTCTACAATTCCTTTATTTTTACTCTTGGTCGTTCCAATAGAAATTCATTTGTAATTCTTCTCAATTAGATAAACCCCTCAAACACAAGGTAAGGTCCATTCTGATTAAACTTACATTCAATTTCATTTAATTGATGGAGGAGATATAACGCAAAATAAGATTAGAACTAGGCCCACACGAGAAAGTGGGGGTAGAAGAAATCAACATAACCATTAGCACAATCCCTAAGTGCCAGCTCCTAAGGTACAAAGCATAGGTAGGAGCTAGAAGGCAGCAGTCTCTATGGCCAAAGATATGGAGATTGAGACCATTGTAGAATCTCTGGTCTCTTTTCTAATTCTAGTTAGCCAGCCATCTTCAAAGATAAGCCCCTCCCAACTGAAAGAAGGCTTTATCAGTGCCATCCATGCAAGAACTCTGGGCAGCCATTTCTCTGCCCACCTGTGCCTATGCAGGTGCTTTCCTTTACAAACTCTGTCCCTCTGCAGGGCAGCTGCCTGCCTGTCTGCCAGTGACCTGCACCATGCAGTGCTCTCTATTAGCAAACCTGCCCCTCAGAGGGGCAGCTCTTTCTGCCCACTTGTGTCGGTACAAGTGTCCTATATTTTTTTTCCTAATAAACCTGTTCTTTAAGTATAACTGAGTCTCTGTCTCGTGGAAAAACTTGTCACGTGCCGCTGAAGGGAACTCTGGTGAAACCCTTCCCAGAGTGAACCCAAGGACCCGGCTCCGTTCTCAAACTCATCAACTCTAAAACGACATCATAATCATGTAAGAGCCAGACATTGTGCTAGATGCTGGAGATATCAAGGGGAAGTTAAAACAAAGAGAGACCCTGCCCTCAAAGAATCCTCAGAGGTGGGAGAGGCATATATTAATACAAAATGCCTCACAAATATAAATCTTCCCTCCAAAAGGTATATAGGAGTGTAATTGTTATCAGCAGGAACGACAACAAAGAGGTAGTCTACCTAGAAGGTGTAAAGGCACAGAAATATCCTCAGAAGAAATAACATTTGAGCCGAGATTTTTAGGCTATGAGAATCCGATTTGCAAAAACTCTGCATTGAGACTGAGCATGGTGCACATAGGGATTGAATAAAAACCAGTGTGTTTAAGTGGAGATTCCAAGAGACAGTAACAAGGCCTCTGGTCCACTTCAAGGAATTGATCAGTGTGAAGTCATTTTGTAGTTTCTAAGTAGAGTCTAACAGTGGTAGTTGATACAATAAATAGATTTGGTGGATCGGTACAATGCAGAGTGTTCAAGTAGATCAGTTAGTCTAGATAACTGAGGCTGCATACATCTAGGAAGGATGGTAATTTGGACTTGGATGATATGGTGCTAGAGATAATGGAGTAAAGATGACACATTCTATTTGCTGTGGGACCAACCCAATGCCCCAGAGGCAGTTCAGTGGCTCAAGACTGACACTAACTCTGAGTCCTGGTTCTGTTAAGCTGAATAAAGACATTTAGACAGACCAAAGAAAAAGGACCTGAGTGTATCTATATCCCATCATGCCCAGCAGCAGGGTACCCCTATGCACTGAGTCATCATAGTTCACTATTTGAATTCACAAATTCTGAGAAGACTCCACAGGAAAATGAATTAAATAGACAGGAAAGAAAGCTCTCACCATTGAGCACTGAAAAAACTATAACAAGCAGATTTCAGAGGAAGTTTAATATCCATTCTAGAGTCATCAGCAATGCTCTAATTAAAAACAAAATTGGTTAATGAAAACTATGGGTCAATCAACTATTCCATACTGACAGCTCCTGTAGTCACAAATTGTTGCTATCACCTGCAGCTGACATGGTCTCAGTCTACGGGAGAGTAAGCAGCAAATGACAAATGTTTCTCTTCATTTCCCCCAAAGGGAGTTAAACAATGAGTAATAAAAGGATATAAATTATTCATAATGCTTTCCAGAAGTTTATGATTCAAGGTTTGGGAAAAATCATGGGGGGGTTGGAGGTGAGGTGGGGTGAAGGCATAGAAAACAGAGTCTTCAATGAACAAATTTCTTTTACAAATGAAAGAATGAGTTCCTGAGATAGACCTAACTCTACACACAGGGCTTCAGGATTGACAGCAAGGAGCCTCTGGTTCTTCCCAAGAACAGTTCATCCATTCCTTACATATGCTGGATAGTCATTATTAACCTGTGGTGACCTGAGGAAAGCTGAGTTTCTGCCAATCAGTTTCTCTGGAATTTTGTGAAAATGGAGAGAGGGAGAGGTCAGAGAAGAGGTGGGGAAGGGTTAAGTCTAGCTGCATACTAAAGTACTAAGAGAATATAAGAAGAAAAAGAGGAGGTACAAAAGTGTGTTAACTGGTGAAGAGAGAAACTTTCAGTTTCTGTTTTAATTTTATTGGACAAGAAAGACATTAGTGAATGAGTAAAATAGTATTTAATGCCCAACTTCAAGGAATTTTCAGTGTAGTTAGTGAAGATATAACCTTTTGAAATCTAACACAGCACACAGCAACATAAAACCAATTCCTGATGAATAATGTAGGTATTCAGAGAAAGGAAAGATTCCTTTTGACTAGGGTGATAGAAGCAGCAGTGGCAAGGACAAGTCCACAATTATTTATGACATAAGCAAATTGCTAGTTGTTTTCATAAACAGTCCTGTAACATGATAACACTGTCCCCATTAACAGATGAGGAATCCAAGATTCAGGGAAGTTAAGTGATTTTTCAAGGTCATATAGCTAGTAACTGGCAAAGCTAGGATTTGAATTCTGAATACAATATTTCAAAACACTGAAAATAGGGAGATGGATATTGCAGGCAGAGTGAAAGCACACATATATAAATGTGCAAAGGCATTAAAAAAAAAAGATTAGTTTAACAGGATTTAGCAATGCTGGGGACACTCATGTATCAATGCTAGGAAATGAGGTATGACTAGATAGTCAACGACCCTGAATGCCAGGCTAAAGAACTTACATAAGTCCATGGACACAGGGAGCCACTGGGAGTTTCAGAATAGGAGGAACATGATCATTAGCCTTTGGGAGATCTGTTGAGCAGTGGAATATGGGTTGGACTGAGGGACAAGAGAGGAGTTGACAAAAAAGGAAATCAATGCAGAGCCTAGCACAACTGTCTAGCTCTAAAGGCACTGATTTTTTGCAATGTAGTAGAAAGAACGAGTTCAAGCAAAACTATGAGAGAAGAAATCAACAGACCTTAGCAGTTGCGATATTGTGGGTCTTAAAGAGAATGAAACTGAGAGTGCCTGCATACAATTAAGCCAAGATGACAGTGATGATAAAGAGGAAGCCACTCTGAAAGGTGCTGATTTGAAGAGAAAGTTTTTAAACGTGCTGAAAACACCCCTGCAAGGATAAACTTGAGGAGACAGTTGAATGTGTAGAACCACAGAACCAGAGAGTGATCAGTGCAGGAAAGGCAGTTTGTCAGCCATTTACCTAAGGGTGAAAATGAAAGCCACAGAAAAATGTGACTCTATCTTCAAGGAATAGAAAAAGAGGTTTGGAAGATAATGGAACACATCTTAGTTAACACACGCATTTAAGATGGCAGAAATATGAAGATTAAGAAGTAAAAGATATTAAAGGATTAAGTCTTTATACTATGCCAGGGAACATTTTATTGTTAGTCTATGAGGTAGATCAATTTCTACAAAAACTGAGGTTGAGAAGTAATGCATCTCCCCCAAGAGCACAGAACTCATAAGTGACAGAGGAGGGAGCAAAGCCATGTCTGTCTGACTCAGGGAGCATCTCACTCACGTTCTGCTACTGCTCTGGACAGGGCTGTATTATGGAAGTCAACGGAGGGGAAGAATTTTCAGGGGTGAACAGAATGAACTCAGTCAAGAGAGACAAGACAGAAAAGAGGCTACAGAATCAGGAGCTCATTTCTCAGATAATTGGGGTATAAGGCCTAAAATTTAGGACAACTGCTATGTTCTGTGTAGACCTCTTGGGGAAATCAGGATGGCCTCAAATGGCTTAATTCCTCTTCCCACTCTGCATCTGGGGATAAACTCCCCTGGCCAAACAACTCATATCCTCAACTACTGTGGGGACCAGATGTAATCCTTATATACCCCTGAGTAATGGGTTTCAGTTTCCTGTCCACCCCTGGCATTATCTTAACAAGACACTACCAGTTTTCTGTGGGAAACTGGGGTTACTCCACCCTCTTGATACTACAAGGTCTGCCTTTCACAGCCCCTGGCTTTTCACCCTGATCCCAAAGCAATACCTATGTGACTTTGAGTGGCATGCAGTACCCTCCTTCCTAGACTGTGAGTCACACTCCTCTGTTCAGTATTGGGTGTCATGTGTCTGACCACCCCTATAGCCCTAGAGTAGAAAGCTTTCCATTGCCAACTGAGTGAATAGGAGGTGATTAAAACAGTAGAGGACACCAAAGTATTTACGGTGGAAGCCACATATTTCACTTTAATAATTATTGGCTTCACTATAGTTAAAGAAATACGATAAATGAGTGATTAATCTTTTCTAATTTTCTACAGGAGAAAACTGGCAGAAAGGTTACATGGCAACCTAGATAATATTAGTAAACTCTTCTTATACTTAACTGCTGTATACTTCTCCAATATTTTCTTGACAAGTCTGTCTAGATGCTATATAAAAGTCACCTAAATCCAGAACTTACAGAACGCTATTGCAAATGATAAGAGGCAAAAAAGCCTAACACACACACAATACAGGCAAAAGCTATGAATAGCTAATTCCCCAAAGAAGAAATAGAAATGGTCAATAATGGAAAAATGTTCAACCTCATTACTAATTCATCAGTACATCAAAGAAATTCAAACAAAATCACAAAAACCCATTTCTTTGCATCTTTCAGATTGACAGAGATCAAGAAGATGTATAGGTGCTGGTAATGTTATAATGAGTCAGAGACTGCCAATGTAAATGGAATTAGGATAGAGTAGTACTTCCTGAAAGGCAGGGCAGTGATGTTCTTAAAAATATATATTTTATTTGGGCCTCCCTGGTGGCGCAAGGGGTTAAGTCTCAGCAATATGAAGCTATCTGCAGGACAAGTTTGATCCCTGATGAAGGAGCTAACCTGTCGAATGGCTCAGCAGACCTCTCCTGCCTCGCCTGCGGCTCCCCTCAGCAGTGTATTTTAGTAGATCTGCCTGTTCTGCTCCCCACTCTGTCTCTGATGAATCCTCTCACCACCACCCCTATCTCTGACCTATACCCCAGCTCTTGTATCCATACATAAATAAATCTTTAAAAAATTTATTTAATTTCAAGGAAACTTTTCAAGTTCATAAAGATATATGTATAAAGATGCTTGCTATTTTGTTTTTTTGTAATATTAATAGACCAAAACAATCTAAAGCCAATCAGAGGATTGGCTAAATAAATAAACATGGCATAACCTATAAAATGGAATAATATGCACTCTTTCAAAATCATAATGTAAATACTTATCTGTCAACAAAAAAGATATTAGGTAAAAAAGTCTAAGTTATAAACCTGCAAGTGAAATATTATGTTTATATTACATTAAATATTGGGTTTCTATATCCAGCATAGTGAGACATTTGAAAGGAAACTGACAAAATTTAAATATTGTCAAATTTCCAAATTTCAGGTGATTCTTACTTTCTTCTTTAGTTTATCCAAAAGCACATATTAATAATCAGGAGGAAAAAAGAGTTGTTTTCACTCTGGGGAGGAAGGTAGGAACACATTGAATTATGAATATTCCCCTTTAAAAATATATATGTTTCAGGAAGAGATTATGCAAAGTATACAGCATGTTTTGGTTATGTATGTCTACTTGTTTCCCAACTGATAAATATGTAATCCTGGTAAGGAGAGAATCAGGCTTGCACTGGATTTCTCATAGAGAGCACACTAAACTGAGACTTTTCTGCCCCCAATGGGAGGCTGTGGTTAAGGAGTGAAAACCAATAGGAAACTTGGTTCATCATGTGCAGGCAGGTCCTTCTATGACTGAAGGAGACACTACGGGTTCTCAAAAATGACTGATTACACTGGTCAACATTGAGATCATTACTGATGTAAAAAGGCCCTAATCTGTAGTATCTTGGTGTGCTGAACATGAATATAACCATGAACATTTTTTATTAGCTCTCGTTTTGAAGATATTTCATATAATTCATTTTAGATGTTTCACCGTGTAAATTTCTCCAGTAGGGACTGCAACAACATCCTAAATCAGCCTAGAGTGATGGAATATTGCATCACATTGCATAATGCCATCATGCACACATCATCCAGAGTTGAATGCATCATTTTCTGATGCAATGCAATACTATTGCCAGGCAGCTGCTGAAGTAAGCTGACATCAGCAGTGCATTACATAAAGCCCTATTGGAAAGGTAGAACATTGAAAATATTTCAGACTTTTTGCAAGACAGTTTAAGCAACCGTTCCATAGAACTTTTATTCTTTTATCCATTTAGGTACAATACAGAACAGTCATGTCCCAAAAGTGCATTAACAGCATGGGCAATTTCTGCTCTATTTGTGGGGAAGTGACATTTGCCAACCAGAAGAAAAGGATCACTTCTCAAGTGAAGAAGGATTATCATCTTTACTTCCGAGGCAAGGTTGGTGACCAAGACAAGCCTTGGGCCCCACATGTATGCTGTGCTACAGGTACAACACAGCTTTCACAGTGGTTCAATGGCAAAAGACCATCAATGTCGTTTGCAGTCCCTATCATGTGAAGAGAGCGAAGCAACCACATAAAAGACTGTTACTTCTGCTTGGCTCCTCCTCTTTCCGGCAGAATAATGAAACAAAAGAAGTCGAGATAGTCTCCCCAAAAATTCCATCTGCATTGAGACCAGTTCCACATGGCGAGGGACTTCCTATTCCAGAACCTTCAGCAGGATATTCTCTTGATTCATCTGATAAGGACAAGGGTGAGCCGACCTGTTCTTCTCCTGTTACATCAGCTTGCAGTGATCCAGATTTTCTCTGTGGTACATTATCAACTCCACACAGACTAACACAGGAAGAACTAAGTGACCTGGTTCATGATTTGGCCTTATCCAAGAACAAGGATCAAGACTCCAGCAATGGAATCTTCTAGAAGATGTCAAAATTACTTTCTATTGAAAGCGTCACCAGCAGTTGGTGCCTTTCTTCAGAAAGGAAAGTACTCTGGTATTCTGTTCCGATATTGAGGGCCTCATGAATGCCTTAGAAATCACTCATGACCCACAAGAATACATACTATTTCTAGACTCTTGGAAACTGAGTCTTAAGGCTGTGCTTTTGCAAAATGGAACCCATCTTCTATCTATTCTATTCCTGAACAGCTGTACAAAAGACAAGCAAAGAAATCTAAGAAGTAGTCTATGACTTGATTTTTTTTACAGGTATTAGCCATAGGCCTATTACTATTGGCATGCATTTCATGATGTGACATCAATTTATTGCAGATTACAAAAAAAAAAAAAAAACTAGAGCCAAAATTAGAATTTGACTGTCATATTCGTGTTGAGCACATACAAATTGATAGGAAATTACTAATTTTATTTCAATAAAATGACATTTGTAAAAATGTGTTGACCAGTGTTTGTCTTTGGCTTTACAAGCCGTTCAATCTCATGACTCTAGATAAATTCTACTTTTGCAATTTTCACCTCCTGACAGCAAATGCCAGTATTGTAAAATCCCACCTGTGCCTCTTTGCTGTTAGAATGCTTTGTGTAAGGCACATGTGACCTATAAAACATGTTCCTCAAAACTTAACTCTAAGAAATCAGTTACCGATTTATCTCCCAATTCTATTACCCAGAGAATGGCAAAAGGTGACAAAAGAGAGTCTGCAGAGTTTAATTCAAAAAGACAGACACTTAATTTACTTATTCTGAAAAATTAAAACCCTACTATGTCACTTGGAAATTTCAAAATAGAGATCTCTATACATCCTATTAGGTGTCTGTCAAACTCCTAATAATATTACTTGTGACAGCTCTAAGAAAAGCAATATAATTGACCTCCTAAATGTTTAAGAATGCACAATTTAATCCATCTGGAAGTAGTTGTGTTGTTTAATTTAAGGGATATTTAAATTAGAACAAATTCAGACACAAACTCTGGGACAGTTCCGGAATATTATATGAGGGTAAATTATAGGCATTCACACAACCTAGCATTGTCCTTTAAAGCATTTTTATGAAGCAGAGCCAAAGGCTGGCAAAACTCTCCTTTACCACAGTGAAAAGCTAGGCTAAAAAGGAAAATAAGAAGTTTATGAACTATTAAAAAAATAAAGCTGAAGACTTAGGGAGTTATGGATTAAGTTCCGATCCATTAATTCTTTTATTCCCTGACTTAGAGCTGTCTGAAGATGTACAGCCCTCTGGTGGGGACAGACACAGTCTGTGCAGACAGCATAGAAAAAGGGAGTCATATGTTTGGCAGAGTTGGGGGCAGACCCATTCATTTTGGATGTTAATTTATACAGGAATCTGGAGTTCAATAACCTCAGATCCCAAGGTAAGGGGAAAGATCCGCTCCCCAATTTCATTTGGGAGTTCTATTACTTTAAGCAATATTCTGTTGGGCCAGACATGCCATTCTTCTCTTGAAGGAAATTAATTTCTTGATTCTTCCAGCTAATATAATCCCAATTCAGTGCTTCAAAGTTTTCTCAGGGCACTACTAGATGAAATAAAGTCTAAAATTCCTCTTGTGGGAAATGCATAAGATACAGATAAAAACAACAGAGGAAAGGCAAGTTGAAGAAGGCAAGGGGGGGCTGTGGGTGGGGGAAGCCAGGTGTTGACTCTTTGCCCTCACAAGCCACTTATGTGATTTATGAGAGGTGTTCTGTATTAACTCTTTGCTGAACAGAGCTGTTTTATGATTTCCATAGGAAATTTATTTTTAATCATGTAAGGACTCTTAACAGGATAAATAAAAGAAAACAAGAAAAACAACCACAATCATTTCTGGTTGTTTAAAAGGCAACTCAACAAGCGTTTACCAGCAAAAGGAAAGGTCAGGCTCAATAAAAGGGCCTTTTCTTTGGAAGGAAATCTGTTTTCAATTTAACACAAATTCTTATGGTAGATCTAGTTACTAGGGAAAGACTAGTTACTCTGGAAAATAGAAACAAGTCCTCAAATATAAGCATATTACTACTTATAGATGCAATTTTATTCTAAAAGCGGCATTTTGGAGACACCATCTTAGGTGCTGCTAATGGGGAATCTCACATATAATAAGGAAAAGCTGGTTTGAAAGATACAGCAGGACACTAAGTTTATTCAATTACTAAATACCTACTCTTCAAGGTATACTGGTCTAACTTGCCATCTCTTGCTCTTTTATAGGTCCAGATGCCTTTGTAAAGTACTGGGACTACTACTATGAATAAATGAATTTTCTGTCTCTTTGGCGATATACAATGTATAGCATTTTTTTCTCAACTATTTTTTTTCACAAATCTGTTCATTTCAGTGGTATATTTGTTCTGAACATCTATTGCTTTACACACACACACATACACACCACCATACCAATTAGATCAGTACCTCTTAGAGACATAAATTTATAGATTAAAATGACTTGAAAATAAGACAGAACTTCATCTAGTTGTCTTCAATTTTAATTCATTTTAAGTTTTAAGAAATGTTTAAAGAGGGTTTGACATATTTGTATGTAGAATAATATAGTTCAAAAAGTTAAGGTACACTGAGCCTAACGGTAAGTTCTCAAAAGACAAAGATCATATCTTTACCTATTTTACTAGACATATGTCAAGAACATATAGGTTTGAATGGAACTGATTTTAACCTTTAAAGGCACCAAAATTCAGACAACCACTTCATTCATTAAAAATTTAATTTTGTGAAATTGCAAATCTAATATTAATTAATTTAAACGCTTGGCAAAGTATATCATTCTTTGGTCAGGTGTTAGTAGAAGTTCTCTGTACCCAAATACCTTTGCTTTGTAATCTTAGTAATTCTAAATACATCCTAAAGAGTAAAGAACAGTGCCTGGTATAGAGTATTCTTCAAAGCATCTTAGTTAAACTTACCTAAAAAGAAATAAACAAAAGACGGAACTTCTACACCTCGTTTTTCTCTGTAGTGAGAGTGCCCTATGGCTTGGGCTTCTTTTATCAAAATCGTACCCATACCCCTTCGTCAGATAAACTTATTTGGTTTTCCTTGTGTAATAGGGTGAGTACAGTATAAGGTTTCAATGCCTTTTTTTCCAACTCAAATTGTCCCTTAAAGGCTCAAAGTACTAACAAAATGCTTTGCTGCATGAAAGTGCTGTCTACATTTGCCTGGCAAATATGATGGTGAATGAAAAGGCTGATGGGCTTGTAATTTATCATGGACACAATTGAGCCACAGGCTGCTCCACCAGAGAGTAAATTCAACTTTATACAGGGAAACGTGGACAAGAAAGCCTCCAGCAAAATCCCCGAATGCCAGAAAACAGACAGGAAATCCAAAGCCTAACAAACATTTGTGGGGAGAAGGTAGTGATGAAGTAGCATTCTAAGGAGAGAAGCGAGGGGATCTGAGCTTGTTTTTATATTGAAGGAAAAGTCATGGACAAAAAGAAAAAGGAAAGGTCTTCGTTCTTCTTATAACTCTAGGAATTAGGCCACATTATCCTTTTATCTACAGATGTGGAAACTGAAATTCAGAAAGTGTTAGTAACATGTCCATAGTATGACCCCCACTATGGCCTAACTGAATTTTGGCTAGGTCTTTCTGGCTCTAGCGCTCAAGTCTACTCACTACATAAGCAAACTTCTAATAAGTCACCCAGACTGTGAACTTCATGTCATTAGCTAATCTGTGAAGCTACTGACTTGGAAAAGGGAACAGTTCATTTTTTGTCTTTATTTTGCTGAAGACATAAAAGACCAACAGCAACAAATCAATCTGCCGCTTATTAATATATTTGAGGTCTCCCAGGTACTAGAGAGATAAAGTTTAAACACATTCAAGATAGGCTCAAGGGTAAGATTTTTTTCATTATTGTATAAATGGGGAAACACTGTCATTGAAAAGAATGTTTATTCCCTCAATTACCAAATATTTATTGAGAAATCACGTGGGCCAACATCATTCTAGACTCAGAGAATAATAGAGCGAACAAGACGGAGAAGGCCCACGTTGGAAGAAAGTTACATTGCTTTCTTTAGAGTCAGACTAAACAAAGCAGAGATAGAGAGAGGGAAGAAACTTTTATGGCTTCTGACTAATGCTGTGAAGCAAATAGTGGGTGCTCTGATAAAATAAATGGAAAACATCTTTAGATGGTGAGAACAAGGAGTATCGCTTTGAGGTGAATAAATGTAAGACCCCTATAAAGGGTTGAGGAAAGGGAGTTTCAGATAGAGGAATGAAGGTACACAAAGAAGCAGTATGCAAATGAATTTAGCTTATCTGGGCGGTGACAGTCTGCCACTGTTAGTGGGCACAGCAAGCCAGGGTGGGGGTTGGGATAAGAACCCACACCAGCTTGGGTCTGGCATGCCACTAGAGTGAGTTGGGATTTTATTCTGTGTTCATTGGAAATGGTTTTGTCTTAAACAGGGGCCAACATGAACACACTGATGAGCTGATGAGTCTATTTTAACTGCTGCACAGAGAATGAATGAGAAGGGGACCAGTGTGGAAGTGGAAGAATAGGTTATAGTTTGGGAGCTAGCACTTAAGTATTCTGCTGGATGCCAGCACTTGCCCTCCAGATCTACACTCCACTGCATGTATTCTTTTATCTGCCTCAGAAACTAATTTATATAGATTGCAGCCAAGGGTTCTCTTGCCTTCTAATTTCCAGTTGGGTTCAGTCAGTGCCAGGAGGAGATCAGAGGAAGCAAGGTGAGAGATGGGGTCTTTATTCTATCTGCTCCCTACCCTGTCACCCAGGGGTTATTACAGACTGGTTGCAACCTCAACCCAAGATCTTGTTAAGTAGCCTTTCCTAGAGCTCTCCCTCTAAGCTCTAGCACTGTTCCCTCCCAACATACCTTCTCCATCATTTCCACTTAGGCCTGGGCAGTACAAGAAAAGGCTACTACTGGCCTCAGGGCACTGCACTTAAGGCCTGTGGTTTGAAAATGATAACTTTGTTAAGCTCTAGTCAAATTACCCAATTTGTATATGTCATCAGTTTTCTGCTGGGTCCTTTAATGATACAGGAAGAGATAGGCAAGATTTGATTTTAAAAAGTTCAGTTAATGTGATCCTTGACTGATATTCTGTCTTGTTGATATATCTTGTTGTAAGGATCACAAATACAGAAAGATTAGTAAGAAATCATACACTTCTTTATTATTTAAAAAGCCCAACACCAAAAACTGACCAAAGAGACAAAAGGCCTAACCACAGACATGAAGATTCAAAAAGCAAAATAAGGAGTCAATATTTGATTATGATTTTTGGTTTGATAGTTGATTACCAAGAATTTGTACATTAAAGAAATATATATAATTCAATTTTTCATTTTTTTAATCAACTCTTATTGAGTGTTTATTACTTGCAAGGTACTCTTTTTAGGCACTAGAGACAGAGCAGAGAGTAATCATACCAACTTTCTTGGAGCACACACTCTAGAAGAAAGTCAGAAAGTAAACAAATCAGTAATAGCTATATGCTCACAAAAACAGTCAAGGGGGATAGGAAGTAGATTAGGAATAAGTGGTAGTATTTGAGCAGAGATCTAAAGGAAGGGGTAAAATAAGCAATGCAGATATACAAGGGAAGCATGACCCAAAAGAGGAAACTACTAGAGACTGTGGGCAGGAAATGCTTGACACTTTAGTTTAACAGTGACAGGACAGTGTATCTGGAGTAGAGGAGGTGAGGAGAGTTGGCAGCCTATTTAGTCAGGGAGACAGGTGAGACAAGGCCATCAGTTTCTTGTAAAACTATGGCTTCTATTTTGAGATAAGAAGTCATTAGGGTTTTGAGCAAAGTAGTGACAGGAACTAACATAGTTTGAAGAGGATCATTCTAGCTGTGTGGCAAGGACAGAGAGAAATGCTTATGCAAAAGTGAAGGACAGAGATGCTGGTGACTTGGAACAGGGTGACAGCATTTATTTGCTTACTCTTTTAGATATTCAAATGGAGAAGAATAACTATTGAATATATAATTGTTCTACAGTTGATTGAAGAGGTCTGAGCTAGATGTACAGATTTGGAAAATATCAGTATAAAATCATAAGCTTGGATGAGATTATCTAGGGAGTAAAGAAGAAAGCGACAAGTTCTAAGGTTGGACTCTTGTGGCATTTCAGCTGACAGGTCAGAAAAAAGAGGAGTAAGCTGCAAAGGAGACTGAAGAGGGATGAAAGAAAAACCAGGAGATTATAGCCTCCTTTAAGCCAACTGAATAGGAGAGAAGAGAATAGTGAGAGAAAAGAACTAGGAGTAAAACAATGGATTTGGCAAAGAAGGAGTGATTGATGTCTCAGACAGTGTTTTGAGAAGTAGTAGGCATGAAAGTTTCATGGTTAGAACATGTATACACAACTCTTCTGATAATCTGTGCTGTCAGTGGGGAGAAGAGAAATTATGATAACCAGGGGTATTTAGCAAATTTACTTTTCTTTAAATTAAATTTGGAGATTTTTACAGCATCCTTGAGTGCTGTCCTTGAATGCTTCTGGGAATCACCTAGCATGGAGAGGAATCCAGGTGATGCAGGATAGAGCAGGTAATTGAAGGAACCCTAGAATGGGACCCGGGGTGCCACAAAGGTCATGGATGGAGCAGAACAGTTCATCCTCTGTCTGCTTGCAGACAGGCTAGTGAGGGTATGTGGAAGTTTCCACCTCTGACTGAGCTTTTCTAAGTAAAAGAGGAAGTAAAGTCATCACGAGAAGCAGAGAGTAGCCATTGGAAATCCAGGGAGAAAAGAGATACAAAACAATCATCTAGGTAGGACAACTGGGTGGAGTAGGGACAGGTTTTGGGGTTGCTGGCCAGCACTTTAATGTGAGTCCATAAATTTCATTAATGTTAAGGGACTACATTAACACTAATCTAAGGTAGAAGAAAGAGTTAAGATATTCATACGAGGAAAATATAGAAGACATGGCAATCTGAAGCTCTGAGAACTTCAAATGTTGAATTTAATAGCATCCTCCTATAGTTACCACAGAAGATACTTTCACTCAGATCTGGGTAAGGAGAATGTGTAAAGCAGTCTTTATCATTGAAAGTGAAGTAAACTAAAAGGCATGTGTGGTATCCTCATTTTCCCCAAAAGATATGAACAATTCAAGCAATACAACATTCAAAAGAAGTAAGTGATCTTTATTTTGGGTTCTTTCTCATTTACTTTTTTAGACTTTGAAAATGTGAAAATTAAATCTGAAACTCTACTTTTAAAGCTTTCTTGTAAAATATTCCATGTTATGGAAAAGCCCAGCTCCTACATGTAACAATAAAAAGGGCTAATGGACCCCTGACATTAGAATTTAAAATATCCTGCATACAAATCTACTTTCACTCCACTCTTGTAACGCAATAACCAGTCAGAATTAGAATTGCAAAAAATGTCAAAAGAGCTACATGGAAATTATACAACAAAGTAGTTTCACAGTGATATTGAGAAAGAAATATGACTACAAGATAACATAGAGAGACAGAATCTAGAGTTACATATGTATGAGTGTCTGTATATGCATGTGTGTCTAAGAGAGCACAGAATTAAAAAAATATTTATTTACTTTATTCTCCCTGAGAAAAATTTAAAAAATAGATCTCTTTTGGTCATATTTCAATAATGTGACACATGGTTCCCATTTTAGTTCCAAATTATTTTTCACTAATTTTTTTTTGTTTTTTTTTTAAAGATTTATTCATTTATGCACATAATGCTGGGGTACAGGCCAGAGGCATGGGGCAGTGAGAGGGTTCACCAGAGACAGAGTGGGGAGCAGCACAGGCAGATCGACGGGAATACACTGCTGAGGGCAGCAGTGGGCGAGGCAGGAGAGTTCTGCCCTGCCATTGGGAATCTCCCTGGCCAGCGTCGAACTCACGTGGTGCCTGCCTGCGACAGCTCCACAGTGCAGCACTTAATCGCTGAGCCACCAGGGAGGCGCCATGGTTTTTGAAAAACTTATTTATAATATAAAAAAGACCTGATTTTAAAAAAATAATAATTCAAGCAATTATTAAGACAGACTTTCTAATACTCTCTGATCCCGTTTCTTCTAATTACTATTTCATTCAGAATAGGCACCACAGATGTTCAATGTTACAGATTTTTTTCTAGGCTTCTGTGAAACACTTGAATGGTGACAATGAAAGTGAGGTAGGATGTTTCAGGTCCTACAGCTAAAACACATTAACTAATGGCAAAAGTTTGGAAAAATCATTTGGTTCATATGATATATCAGCTACATATACATTTACTGATGCTTGCCCCTCTCCTCACTCATCTTTATTTTCCTTTTTGTGCCTCTCCTTTTGTACCCATGTAATAGGGTACAGGCTAGAGGCGTGGGGCCTCTATAATAGAAGTTACACCTTGTAATAGAAGTTTCTCTACTTGGGCAATGAGGAGACAGAAAAGTAAGGCAGTGCCTTACAAATTTTTCATCTTTCCTACCAATTTCCTCCAAATCTAAGGTAATTTCATACATATTCACATACCCAGAAAACTCAGTGTTAGATTAAAGGGCAGTTCAACCAAGGGTATAAACCTCCACATGTATCTGGTGAGCAATTTGGTATGGGATGGAGTAAATGATGTGACATCAAAACACCTGGTATGGATGATATTTTCACTTGCCAATTCAACATCTATTCTTGGTTGTTGTTATTAACAGAACTATGGTTTTGTTGTTGTTGTTGTTTTAATTGGAACATATGGAAATATTCAATTCTCAATTGCTTGCACCTAAGAGTAACCAAAAAGAGAGTGATTGACCAATAAGTCAAAGAAAAAAGAATTATCAGCTTCTAGGAAAGTCTGTTGAAGAGGAAGACTCATGAATAGTTTGTTAGCTTTTGCCTGTTGCCCCCTGCCCTTCCATCTCCTGAGATGGCCAAGTTTGTAACCATGAGAACAGAAGTCTCATGGCAAGGCATAGCCAAGCAGAAAGAGAGTAGAAGATGGGTCCATTTGGGACTTTAAGCTTGTTGACACATCTTGAGATAAATAAACCCTCTTTGGTCAAGCCATTTGCAATGGTTAAATTTATGGGCCACTTTGGCTTGCCCATTTCACCCAGATATTGGATGCTGCTATGAAGGTTGTCATTATTGTTTTAAGTGAGATTAATAATCAAATCTGTAGCACATTACCCTTCATAGTGTGGACAGCACTCAATGAACGAGTTCAAGACCTTAAGAAAAGACTGACCTCCTCTACCTCCCCAAGAGGAAATCCTGCCAATAGACTACCATTAGACTTGAGCTGCAATAATTACTCTTTGCCCTCTGAGACCCTCCTGGGTCTCCTGTGTGCTACCAACCAGATTTTGAACTTGCCAACTCCACAATCTCATGAGCCATTACCTTCCAGTAAACCTCTCTTCATCCCCTCCACTCCCCTCTCCCCACTAAGCACATGCATATGAGAGAGCAATATCTCCCCTATTGATTCTGTTTATCTTAAGATGCCTGATTACTACACAACTATAAGTGGTGTCTGTTCATTGCAGCTGAGTACAACCCTCTCTGATACCTCTGAGATCTGCCACTTTATGAGCTAGGTAACTGTACACAACTTTATGAACCTAATCCTCCAGATCTGTAAAATGGGAATAGACATAATACTGATTCCATAGGCAGGTTTAAGCACTTCATGAGACAGCTTACTAAGTAAGATATACAGCCTCCTGAAAGTTAGGAAGTACTGTCATGATAGACTCCCTATGTCAATCCACAACCACAATTCTTCATTCAAGGTCATATTCACTTAATATAATAATTACATTTAAATCTGATCATTAAAGGTGTGTGTGTGTGTGTGTGTGTGTGTGTGTGTGTGTGCGCGCAATATCTCAATAAACTGTGGGGGGTTATTATAGAACACTTGAAGTTCAAAAAAGCATAAAAATGAAATTCTTACATACCTCGTCCTCCATAGCTACTGTTTTCTACAAAATAACTAACATTTACTGAGTTCTTTTCATGTTCCAGGCAGTATGGGAACCCCTTTGATGTATTACCTCTACCGTATGGAAGTAGGTACTATTTTGGTGCACATTTGTAGATGAATAGTTAAGAACTGGAACAGGTAAATAACTTGACCCATAATACAAAGCAAGTAAATAGCAAAACCAGTACTAAAACCCAGGTCTGAATGATACCAAAGCCCGTGCACTTAACTACTGAACTACATAGCAGGTGATGGGATGTGTTCTTTAATAATATGTTTGCTGCTACAGATTTGGAATGTGATTGATAACCTCTGCATGAGGAAAAAACAGTATGTGCACATTGCTCAGCATATAAATAAATGAAGATTTTCATGTTACAGAACTGCTAGCTTTCTTGATCATGATAACATTTTAATTTGAAACGAAGCAGAAGAGTTCCCCATATTAGCTGTAACTGCTAACACTGCCTTTTACTTAAGCTAAAGATACCACTTCGGTCAGGCATCCTGAGGTTTCCTATAGAAGTCTGGATTTATCCATTTCGAACTGTCCATTCATCCATGGTCTCACTTGATTTTCCCTATGGTCCTTTGAGTCAAGAAGAACTAGTATTATTAACTCATTTTCCAGGTGAGAGAATTGACCCTTGGAGAGGGTAAGAAAGTTGCCCAAGGTCACACAGTGAATTAGTGGTACAAGAAGGATTGCAAAGTCTGTCTCCTGACATCCAGCCCAGTGCACTTTCCATTATTTTGTGCTACTTCCTCTTGTCACTTCCATCTTTCCTGAGGGACTTGAGTTGATGGGGCATGCTATCAATTCCTCAGGGTAAAACTGCCCTATCTAGGTAGGAAAATGTGTAAGTAAACATGCACATGTAAACACACACACACACAACACTGTATTTGCAGCTGCCAAGATGGTTTTATAATAGTCCAGCAAAGGATGGATATAGAAAACTCCCAGGATGCCTTTAAAAACAGAGCTCAGAGGGTGAACTTCATCATAAAACAAAACGTCCACAGTTGTGGGAATAGATGGGCGGATCAGTGAATAGACTACATTAACAATTGAAGAATGGACCGCAGGATAAAAGTCCTTTTAATTTTCATCATTACTAAACAGTGACAATGCAAACTCACACTGAGAAAGAGGCATTCCCCCAAAAGAATACTGAGATACATGTCACCTTAACCCTTCTGTGACCTTCTCTTCTAAATTGCAGGGTACTAAACTTGGTACTTTGGGGATAACAAATGTTTATTTTTTAACAAATGCATATTTAGGATATTTATAAAAAATAAGGAGCAAATGAGTACTGATTAAGAAAAAAATAATGCCAGGGTGAGATTATAATCATACTCAGTTTTGCCTGAAATCAAAGTACAAATTGTCATTTTAGCATCAACGCCAGGATTTTCAAATGGTAAAAATTGCTTCCTAAGTTGGGCAAGAGTCAGATACTTTTCACAATGGTACCAGCCTCAGCAAGAGAGAAGTTAACTTCTATTTTCTCTGCCTGTTAAATAAGAGGAACCATAAGATGTTAAAGCTCAAGGACAAAAGACTCGTACTGAGAATGTAAGTGCCTAGGAAAATGAAACGAGAAGACTTCTAGGGCCTCCCTGGTGGCACAGCGGTTAAGCCCTGTGCTGTGGAGCTGTTGGCATCCACGACACGAGTTCGACGCCTGGCTGGGGAGATTCCCACATGGCCCAGCAGACCTCTCCTGCCTCGCCCACTGCTCCCCTCAGCAATGTATTTCCATCGATCTGCCTGTGCTGCTCCCTACTCTGTCTCTGGCGAACCCTCTCGCCACACCATGCCTCTGGCCTGTACCCCAGCTTGTATGCATAAATAATAAATCTTAAAAAAAAAAGAAGACAACTTCTAAACATTCTGTCAAAACCATCAAGTGAGGAGCAGCACTAAAAGCTAGACTGCCTAAAATTATGTTACCTTAAAAATCATTAGTGAACTTCAAGTGTCTTTTTTTCTGCGACATTAGCAAAAGGAAGTTTTGACACCAGGAGCATTAATCCCAGTGCCTAAAAAGAATGGCAAATTTCATCAAAATAATTTGAAGCCCACTAACTCTGGTTGGGGAGTGACGATAGCAGGAAAAGCTGAAAGAAAAAAAAAAACAACAAGAAAACAGGGACTCAAGTATGGTTTCCCTAAGCATCCTGGAAGACACGTGGTCCAGTTTTGGTACCATATCACAGAGAGAAAATGCAATCCAGGATCCAGAAAGTTCTTCATAATTTTACCTATACACATGACAAGGTGTAAAAAGGAGGAGTACATTCTTAACACATACAAAACACCAAAAAAGTTATTCTCTTCTCATTGTTGCCTTTCTCAAGACAATGCAAATAGCTTGGAGTTGGCTCAGAAATATATGCTCCCTTCTGGCTTTTACCCAAACACTCTAACACCCAATATATATTAGCCTGTCCTGTTTGTTCTTGTCATCTCTCAACTCTTTTTATTATGCAGTTTAATACAACTTCTTAATTACTTTTGTTTTTATTCCATTTTCCTTAGATTTTAGAAGACCTCCTTTGTAGAACATAGGGATATGTTCTAAAGTAGCAGGAAAAAAAGTCAATAAATATTATTACATGCTAGGCACTGGATTAGGTGGGACGAATACATAAACGAGCAATTCAAGAAGTGACAGTCCAACACAGTTTCTCAAGCTGTAATACTCAGAACATATGCCCCTTATATAAAAGGGTTCAATGGCCCAAATACTTTAGAAATGTGATATCTTCAGTATCATTTTGGATCTTTTCATACCCATCCTAATCCTAAAAAAACTTTGTTTCTTAACTCCAGCATTTCCTAAATTTAATTTACTATGCACTCATTTGCCCTGCAAAATACATGTCTTGAGATAAGCTTACACATGTTAACACAGAGTTTCTACCTGCCGCTAATTTAGATAAGTAATTGGTATATTTTAATATAAAGTAAGGATAATGTAAGGATTTTCATAAATAGCGAATTCTATTTCAATGAAAAAGGCAAGTGAATCTAAATGTCTGAAGTGAGAGACTTTCTGTCCACTGGCGGCAATGAGAAAGTGAGTAATGAGAAAAACTAGGCAATGTGTGGTTGTCCATTTTGCTAGTCTAGGAAGGCGAGAGATGGTTAATGTTCAGGTATATTAGGGGAAATTACAGTAAAATAAAATCCTTGACATCCATAGGGATTACAGCCTGGGACAGGCATATAGCAAGTATTGGATGGTAACAATTTCCTCATTTGTCCAGTTCCATAGATGGTTCAAAATCCAGCTGTGGCATCACTGCCTGATTTCTGACCAGGCCTGTTCTGTAGCATAGTCTTGGGCATTGTTCCTGCAGTTTAAATGCAAATCTGTTTCCCTGGGATTCCCAATGATTCTTTGAAATTCTTCATATTCTTTAAAGAATTCCTTTTATGGGTCCTTCCTGGTGACCTGTGGGTCTAGGGGTTGAATCTCAGTGCTATCACCACTAGAGGCTGAGTTCAATCCCTGGCCACGGAGCTAACTGACATATGGCGCAGTAGACCTCGCCAGTCTCACCTGCTGCTCCCCTTGGCAATGTATTTTAGTAGTTCTGCCTGTTCTGCTCCCCACTCTATCTCTGGTGAATCCTCTTACCCCCTGCACCTCTGGCCTACACCCCAGATCTTCTACGCAAGAAAAAAATAATAAAAGAAAACAAAGAAGAATTCCTTTTCTATTCAAACTAGACAGAGAAGACTCCAATGTTTGTAAATAACACCTTTGACCACATTTTCCTTCTCCCACTTCCAATAGCTTGGCAAGTAATTATTTTAGTCATATATAACCTAACATTTCCTCCAGGAAACTCTAATCCAGTAATATTTTTCTATGTAATCTCCACTGCCCTTTTCTACCTTCAAGCCATATGTAGTGAATGAGATTGACTCCTAGTTCTAGAATCCCACCTGCATTCCTTTTCCAACTCAATCTCCTTTCTTAGCCTAAGGCTAGCCTATTTATTGTGTGAAATGTATATTTCTGTTAGTCAACATGGCAACACCTTTCGTTAGATAAAAGTCTGGTTCTTTATCTTTGGTGTTATGAGTACATCTCTGGACACAGCAATATTTTGAATACAATATTTATCTATCTAGTATACTCCTCAGCAATCATTTTGTTTGGTTTCTGTGGCTACACTTTGCATAGCAACACTATCTTTCAGTGAACTCTCCTCACTGTTAAGAAAGCTGTCAAAGAAATTTCAAAACAGGACCCAGGTGGTCTGTCTATTAAAACAGGCAAGAATGTCAGGAATTGTCCCATTTCCCAGCATGGTAAGTCACGACAAAGCTCAGATAAATTATAGGGGCCTCCATATACCACCTTAAGAGGAAGGTGCTACTGCTTTCTCAGGATTGGTATAAGAGTGTAGGGTCAAACTAAGCCTCTAAAAAAGTTGTTTTAAAAGTAGGTTTTAAAAGACTACAAATATGTATTGAGTAGTAAATAAGTCATAAAGATTGAATGCATAGTATCAAGAATACATACAATGATATGGTACTATAATCATGTAATGTGATGTTTGCATGACAATCATACAATATAACAAATATCAAAGTAAGATGCTGTACATCTTGAACTTATAAAATATAACATGTCAAATTTATCAAATAAAAATACTAGAAGAAAGTGCTTTAATAGTCATTTTATCGCAGGAAAAAAAGCACATTTCTTGATGCAGTAATTAAAAAAAGATTTAGATCCAGTGTGTGAATTCCCATAGAATCCTACTTAGCCTCCTTATCTATGGCAAAGCAAACTTAGTTTCACATCACCAGTGCTTCTCATTTATCTTAATGCTAAGGATTTATTTCTTATGCAAAATTGTTCATTTTTACCAGTCTGGAACTTAAAAAAGTCACATTCTCTTCCTCAAGGATTTTCATTAAGCCAAGGTGTCATCAAGCTGAAAATCTGCAGACACAATTTTGGCTTTCTCCTGAAGGAAACTCAGAGGGTGCCCAATCCTGGCAATAGCAGATTAGCACAGGCACTTCTGACATTCTTAAAGGTGCTGGGAAGAGAAAAATCATAGGCGGTAAATAACCATCTACAATGATATCTGCTCTACCTGAAAGTTGAACAAATACATTTATCTAGACTGTCCCATGAATGACTATGGCTTGGATGTTGCATTCTTCAGAGGGAAAAGTTAGAGTCAAACTCAGAATGGTTTTACTCCTGCAATGTACATATAGAACATAGATAAGTATCTGTTACCTAGAAGCAGATTATCACTGAGGTAGTAACTAAACACACAGATAATAGGCTAAACTGATTACTCATAGCTCATCTGTAATTTTTTTTAATTTGGCACCATAAAGTCGTAATGAAAATATGAGTGGGTAAAGCCTTTCACTAGAACCAAATTATCGTTACCAATGGAATTCCATAGGAAATTAATGAGAACTTCAGGAAAAAAAGCCCAATATTAATCGAATATTTCAGGCCGAAAAATACACATTAAGTTATGATCTACACAGCAAAAGTCAAATCAAAGAAAAGTCAAAACAGTTGAAACCCAACAACTAACCCAATGTTAAAACTCGAAATATCTGCATTAGTGTACCCTCTAACACTATGTCCAATTAAGTCCAAACATCTCCCTAGACTTAAACCCCATTTCACAGATGCCCAATAACTATCACTGCATTTTTCTTGATGGCTAATGAAACACTTCTTATTCATTCCATCAGTCTTATCACTATGGTCTAAGCACTACATTAATTCATTCTTCTCATGTTTTTCCCCAGATACCATTTGTATGCCATTACATCATTTATGTTTTCCTTGGGTCTCAGTCCTTAGATGTCAGTGACCATTTAGTACTTGTTTTCTCCTAAATTAAACCATTCCATCATCTTGCAAATGACCAGACAACTGTTTTAAGACTTTAGCTGCAACTTGAACTTCTTACCAAGCTCTCTAATTAAGCCACAGTATCATTGCTCCTCTAGTTTACAAGATAATCATCTAATTCCCTTTTGTTAAGCTATTCAGCCTTTGGCCTTATGGTTTATTCACTTGGGAACTACATTAAACTATAGCTACAGGGGAATTATTGTGACTTGTTACAAGTTTAATTAATGCCAAACAAAGCCAACCCTATTTCTGTCTTAATCCCATCTCCTTTCATACAGTTGCACCCTCATTTTGCTTTCAATAACCTTTTTGATTAGTATTTTTCCAAGTGTTTCTAAACTCAGTCATTCTGTTGAATTAAAACATTCCTACTGGAATGTGACTGCTCAATTGTAAGATTTTAACAATTTTCAGCCTGGATTTATAGTTACACCATTGGTGGATGAGATTAAGGGAAAAGAAAATGGTAAAGTTATCTTCATGAGGATATTATAATTGATAGAACAACATACATTTGATAAAACTATTTCATATACCTATTTCATTACATTCTTAAGAGGAGTCATATTTGTGCAGAGAAGACATTGCTATGTCCGTTTGAATGATTGCTAGTTTCCAACTGATGTCAAATTTTACCAAGTCTATGACATTGTTTTACCAAAATGACTTTTATGTTGTTTTGTTTTTTTCTGATTTTAGAAAAGACTTTACATACAAACTAAGTAAGACAATCACTTGAACAAAGGGTATGCTGGCTTTTAAATAAAAGTTTCTATTATAGAAGAAGGAATCAAAGCTCAGTATAGAAATTAGTTTACCAAAATCAAACAGCAAATAACTAAAAAACAGGTACAACCGGATATGCTGTATCCATGTACCAACATTTGTTTCTAACACACATATTCCTGAAAAGGGAGGGAAAAAAAAGGAGCCCTTTGGTGAGAACATTCTCACCTGTTCAATAATATTAAAAGTTTCTTTTTGGGCCTCCCTGGTGGCGCAGCGGTTGAGCGCTGCTCTGTGGAGCTGTTGGCAGCGCGCGATGCAGGTTCGACACCCGGCTGGGGAGAATCCCACATGGTGCGGCAGACCTCTCCTGCCTCGCCCGCTGCTCCCCTCAGCAGTGTGTTTCTGATCTGCCTGTTCTGCTCCCCGCTCTGTCTCTGGTGAGCCCTCTCGCCGCCCCACGCCTCTGGCCTGTACCCCAGCTTGTATGTATAAATAAATAAATCTTTAAAAAAAAAAAAAAGTTTCTTTTTGTTGATTACCAAGCTTTAAGAGCCCGAAAAGCCAAATATCTGATACTGGTTCTTTACAGGGTCATTCCTTTATCTGTAAACTTGCCTGTGCCAACGCCAACAGCACACTAGGAATTCAGAGGCACACGGAAGAACTGGGAGACTGTTTTTGCACTGACCAAGAAGCATACTAATGGGACAACCATAAAGGAATTAAAGACCTAAAGAAAATCATTTAAAATGTAAAACAAATGGTACACAAATCTTAAGCAAGTAGATTATTAAGGATATTAGTACCGAAAGAGAAGAAAGGGAAAAAAAGCGGGGGGGGGGGTGTACCATGGAAAACAATACCCATTAACCTGCAGTTCCTCACAACTTGTTAACTTAAAGAGGGGACAAATGTATAGCCTCTTTATGGTTCTAGGACCCAATCTCATGTACACAGGTCATAAAATATTGCTAGTTCTCTATACTTTGCAAAGTCTACTGTGAAAATGCCACAGTATAAATATTTTGATGGGTTTTTAGAAAAGTATATAATCTTCTGCCAATAAAGTTCCATTTACTTCTTGAATGGATGATGAAAGATGTAGGATGGTAAAGGTAGTAAATCACCCTTTGCCCAAAAATCATATTATAATATTTAAAACACATTGTCATTTTTTAAAAAAGTGAGAATACTCCGAATAAACCCAATTGCAAAAAGTAGTCTCAAAGAGGAAGTACTTGGTCAAAGGAAAACCTGAAGATTTTATGCACAGAGGTTCCATCAATGGTCCCCACCCTCAAATCCTGGGAAAATGTACTGACTGCTAACCTATTATTGTTTTCTATTCTAAATTCTGGTGAGAAATTGGTGAACAAAATAGGTTTGCTACCTACCCCCATGGAAGGTAATTCTCGTGTTGGGGAACAGGGGAACGGAATAGGGAGACATCAATAAACAAAGAAAGAAATGTGTGAATAGATAATTTTAGTCTTTATCAGTATGAAGTCCATAAAACTGATATCGCAGAAAATAACTTACAAAACCTGGTAGAAACGATGGCCCATTAGCTCAGGTGATAGAGAATTTAAGATACAGCAGGTTAGCAGGGACTGGAATAATTTAAGGAAACCTGGTCAGAAAAATCCTGCCCTGAGCTGGTGCAAGGCAAACTAAAAGGCAAAGCTGTGAGGCTGGGACCGGAAGCAGAAATGACTTGCTAGACCAAGAAGGGTATCAAAAAAACCCAACCCTAATGGCAAAATTAACCTTATCTTGTTGGAAAGAACCAGTTATAAGTCTTGGTGCTAACTCAGATAATCTCCCTTAGTCCCAAGTTCATTTGCTTTTTCTTTGACCTCTACAGTAAGGTTAGAAGGAGATTCAGAACCCAAGTACATGAGAACACTGAAGCAGTAGCAATGCTGATCCTTTGTGAGCCCTTCAACAGGACTGATGACCTTGAACAGGTCATTAGAGGGATCAGAAACACTGATAAGAGTTCTTTTCTTTTTAAAGATTTTATTTATTTTTGTGTAGAAGAACTGGGGTGCAGTCCAGAGGCATGGGGGGGTAGTGAGAAGATTCACCAGAGATAGAGTGGGGAGCAGAACAAGCAGATCTACTGAAACAGACTGCAAAGGGGAACAGTGGGATAAACAGGAGAGGTCTGCTGTGTTGTGTGGGTTCACTCCCTGGCCAGGGATAGAACTCCTACCAGGGAGGCCCATCAATATGATTTCTTTTATTAAATAGTCACAATGGGGACTTAAAATAGTCTGTAGCCCAAAGAGGTAAAAGGAGTAAGATTTTAGTGGATAAAGATGTATTCTCTCAATGGGAAACTCTTGTTAGAGAATGGAAGCCCTGGTTAGAGAGAGGTTAGATAACTTCAAGACTGAACCACCCTATAAGAGGCCTGGGCTGGCAATGTCCATCTTCTGAAAGCTACTGCACATTCTCTCAGGTGGTCTATTCTACCCATATCTCTCCTTCCAGAATACTATAGCTACTTCTGCCCTTATTCATTTTGGAGTTGGGGATGGTGGTGCTAAGAGCCCCTATGAAGTTACAATACTCTCTCTTGTGCCTCCACAAGGAAGATGGGAAACTGCACAAAGACCAGAGAGGTAGATGAAGTGGGCTTCTGGGTATTCTCCAGAGATGATCACAGAAACTGGAATTCTAAGCAAAGTTTCTAGAAATCACATCATTAAGTGATAAGCAGAGCAAGCTGATTGGTAAACTTTAGGAAGTGCCCAAAGTGAAAAGCAGGAAGAAAAGCCAAAAAAAAAAAATAGACAAATAACAAATAACAGTTGGAACAGCAAAAAGTAGAAGAAGCAGACACAGTGCATGGTTCAACAGCTAAAAAGAAAATATTATAAAGAAGAACTAGGTCAGAAAGTGATGACTAAGACCAGCCCTCAGGTTGAGATATTTGATGTCTAGGAAAAGGAGAAGATACACATGGCCTGTGGCAGTAATGAAATCTGTTGGCCAGTGGAAGTTCATGAGCCCATTTCCTGCACCACAGGTAAGAGGGTATACCATTAAACCCCTATGGAGGGAAGTGCCTCCTTGATTCATTCTGCCAGCACTCACTATACTCCTGATGTGAGCCAGGAACTCGCAGAGAATTTATTCACTGATGCAGCTTTGCTCTGAAATCTGACCTTGCTGTCCTCTGAGTTTCATCCCAGGGAAAAGCACAGCAACTGAGCAATTCCCCAGACACAGGGGGACAAAATTTAAGAATACAGAAAAACAGGATTTCCTTCCTTCTGTGGGTCTCTGGGGTTGTGTCGCTGCATCCTGCAGTTGAAAAAGGAGTATGATGGTCAGTAGGTGATTCCAATTCAATTTAAAGCAACAAGTATTTGCAGAGTATTTACCATATGCTTAGTAAGGAAACAAGTGCTGCGGGATACAGATCTAAATGAAAATTTTCCATGCCTCCAGGAGCAAACAGCTTCAGGTAGAAACAAAACCAATGCACAGGCAACAGACAGAAAAAAAATCCACAAAGCACTTTTCACAATTAATGACAAAGTGTGGGATTAGCTATAGAAATAGACGGTGAAGATTCTCATATCCTTTTTGTGTATAGATGTGCATATGTTTTCGAACATTTCTATGTTTGATATGAATTACTATTGAAATGAGAAAAAAAATCTAAAGCAATAACTTGAAATAGTTTCTTTTTAGAAGGAGAACTTAGTGGACAAAAATAAGACAGACAGGTGCTGAATACCAGGTATGTGTCTTCCTATCCAACTTGACCACTTGATACCTATATTTTCTCACCTTAAATTCGGTAGATGAGAGAGGAAGGTGACAGTTATTTTCTGATAAGAAATCCAGAAACAAGACATAACCCACATCTAACTTATGGGTTTAAAAAGTCTTTAAATTTTATTAGCTTACTTTAGTTGGCATCTTAAACTAAAATTCCTATTAAGTTACTCATAAAGTTTTCAGAAAGAAATGTAGTGTAATATGCCTTTAAAATGGAGATGGTTCAAACCCTAGCTCTGCTACTTACCAATAACTGACCTCAACTAAGTTATTTCACCTTCCTGAGTCTTAGTTACTTCATCTATAATATGAGGATAATAATTGAACCTACCTCATAGGAACATGGGCGAAAGTAATGTGTACCAAATACCATGATGGTACAGGGCACAGAATAAGTGCCTGATTGTTATTTATTTACAGTTATAATTTTCATCTGAAAAGGCTGGTATTGTTTTAGACAAGTATAAGAGAAGACAGGCATGTACAGGTTCATGTCTTGTAAAACTTTAAACCACATGTGCTTGCACAGGGCCTATCACACAGCAAAGGTGTGAAAAATATTTATGAAAGAAGAATGAATGAATGGCTAAATGGGTTGACTTTCCAATTCCATCAAAGTTCACAACTATATATGACTAAATTTGCCTAAACAATAAAAAAAAGGTACTTTCTTAAGTGTTTAAATTCCATTCAGTGGATTTTAAGTAAAAATTAATTCTGAATCAGCAAGATTCCTGAGTTTGTTCAGTAAGGGGTAGGAGAAGCCAGAGGCATTTTATACTGAAAATATTACCTGGTTATTCAAATTCCAGTGAGAACTTTAACACACTGGGAAGAATCAGAAGGCTTCTTTCATCTCAGAATACTAGTAATAATTTTTAAAAGAAAAGTCAGCTTAAAAAGAGAAAGTAGGGGACCTCCCTGGTGGCGCAGAAGTTGTGCGCTGTGCTGCGGAGATGTGGGCAGCACGCTATGCAAGTTCGTTGCCCAGCCGGGGAGAATCCCAAATGGTGCGGCAGACCTCTCCTGCCTCACCCGCTGCTCCCCTCAGCAGTGTATTTCTGATCTGCCTGTTCTGCTCCCCACTCTGTCTCTGGTGAACCATCTCACCGCCCTACGCCTCTGGCCTGTACTCCAGTTGTATGTGTAAATAAATAAATCTTTAAAAAGAGAGAGAGAGAGAGAAAGTAGGGAGGAAAGTAGGAAATAAAGAGGGAAGGAAACAAGACTATATATAAAAGGAGGAAAAAAACAAAAATTGGAGAAAAGAAAGGGTATCTTTCCAGAGACATATTTTATTACCATTCATTGGCTAATATATTATTTACTATAATATATTACTGTGAGCATCTTCTAATAAAGGAATAAAGACAAGAACTTCTGAGGAGTAATCCATGTGGTGAATTCTCATCACAGGTGTAAAGGGGAATGTTTCCTTTTATTGGAAAATATATATCTAATTAATGCCACCAACTTTACCTAAAAGAGAAGAACAAAATATCAGGAAAGGTGAATTATCAAATAATCTCTGCCATCACTTGCTATACAAGCTAATGTTTTCTTGCATATTTATCCATCCTCTGAGCACTCCGTTCCAATGTTACTTTGAGAAGACCTTTCACTCTGCCTGGGGTTGGGTACGTTGCTATAAGTTCTAGTAGCCTCTGATACCCTTCCACTACAGCAATTACCATTATTGCAATTAGGTGATTATTTGGATAATTAATTGTTTAATACCTGTGTCTCCCACCAGGGTGCCCGTCAGTTCCATGATGGCAGTGCTCCTGTCTGCCTCTTCACCCTGGCATTAGCTGAACTTGTGTTTTCCTTGCAACATATGCATAGGCACACATATATACATATACTTGATCATCATTATTTGTGAATTCTGTGAATGTATCTACTTGCTGAAGTTTAAGTGTAACCTGAAAATCAATGCTCATGGCATTTTGGCAGCTATTTGAGGACAGGTATAAAGTGGTGAAAAATTGGTCACTGGACACACCTTTCGAACTGAAGTCAAATGACGCAACGCTAAGTCTTCTCATTCCAGCTCACACACTATTTAGGTGTCTATTTTGTGGCATATTTTGTGTCATGTTTTTCACATTTTTATGATTTTGATCAGTGATATTGCTGTTCCAAAAAAAAAAAAAAGGCTCACAGGAGCAGTGATGAATTATGTTAAGTGATCCTAAGTACAAGAAGGCTGTGACATGCCTTATTAGAAAATAACAAGTGCTTCATAAGCTTTGTTTGGGCATGAGTTATAATGCTTTTGATCATGAGTTTAGTTGTGTTAATGAATCAACAATACATATGAAATAAGAGGTCTTTAGGCAAAACAAACATAAAACAAGCTTACATGGTGGTCAACTGACAAAATGTTTTGGCCAGAGGCTTTCAAGGAACCCTGTATTTCCCTATGAGCAATCGTTTAGTATTCACCAATGCATATTTGTAGCAACTTTATAGAACACAACCACTGCAATGGATTCTCAGACCCCATTATCTTCTAGAAATATGTTCCATGACTTCCAATGGATACCTGAACTACAAATAGTATTAAATCCTATATATACTATGAGTTGTCCTATACATATGTAGCCTGATAAAGCTTAATTTATAAGTGAGGCACAGTAAGAGATTAGTAACAATAATAAAATGGAACAATTTTAACAATATACTCTAATAAAAGTTATGTGAGTGTGCTTCTCCCCTCTCAATATCTTATTGTATATGATATTTTTGAATCACAATTGACCAAATAAACTGAAACCATGGAAATCAAAATTCAAACAAGGGGAGAATACTCTCTATGTATACTTAACAAGTTTGTGAGTGTATGCATATGTATCTGTATTTAGTAATTCTCAATCATTTTGGGATCATACAAATTATCTTAAAAATTTAGAAAGACATGGGGCCTCCCTGGTGGTGTGGCAGTTAAGTGCTGCACCGTGGACCCGTCAGCAGCGGCGGCACAAGATGCCTGGCCGGGGATACTCTCACATGGCGCAGCAGACCTCTCCTGCCTTGCCCGCTGCTCCCCTCAGCAGTGTGTTTCTGCCGATCTGCCTGTTCTGCTCCCCAATCTGTCTCTGGTGAACCCTCTCACCACCCTGCGCCTCTGGTCTGTACCCAGCCTGTATGCATAAATAAATAAATCTCTAAAAAAAAATTAGAAAGACATGGATACTGGTTGAAGGGGTTGAGGTGCCATAGGAAGGGAAGCATGTACATATACAGAGCCCTATGTTGTACACCTGCAGGGTGGGATGAGGTTTGCATTCACATTAAAGCATAAGGGTATGGTCTCACCCCAAAAAGTTGCTTACTGTGATGACAGATTACAACCCTAACAGACACATCAACACAAGAGAGATAGAGGTTAGTAATAAACAAATATATAATATATATTAAAGGCATATGCAATTATACTTCAGATGGCTTATATTGGTTAAAATTTAAATTATTTGCATTTTACACTAATTACAAACACTAGATTTATTTAGAATTCTATGTATAACCAAAAGAAAATGACTTGTTATAAAGCGCTAGTCATTAAAATATTCCCTAAGGTGAACTAGATACAGCAGTGTCAAGAGTTGAATAAATACATTGCAACAAGAATATTCACCTGTTCCACTTACTTTCCTAAGATTCTCTAGGTTCTCATATCTGTACAATGGGCTGTAATATAAAATTAAGTTTCTTTAACATCTAGGCTCTTTGGAGGAAGTAACTATGAAAGCCCTTGATTTTGTGCCCTTTGAATAACAGATCATGATTCTTAAAGGTACCGATGAGATGTATTGGCTAAGAATGAAGTTGAAAGAAAGAAAATAAAGCCACCCCTGTAAATAATTCTGCAGAAATTCTGATAGTCACTAGAACAATTATACAGTTAATAATTCAATGTTGGCTGAAAACTATACAATTGTGAGTGATTCATACAGACCAGAGTTGGCATATGTTTTACCAGAGGTGGATTTGAGGTCACCAAGAGACCACTTCACAGTTTCCCCAGACGTGTGGAGTCAAAAAGGTCACTTGTGGTAAAAGATCTTTTGGATTAGTGTTTTAAATCAATGCATGAATTAAAGACAATTTACATATAAATAGGCTTATACTCTGGGTTTGAAATTAAATGAATTTTTAAAAGATTTAAGTAACTGCAGGAAAGGTCAGTTAGGCATTAAGTACACATAATGTGATTTCTGAAAACTGCTTGTCTTATTGGTTCATTAATATTTTGTACTCATTGTCAATGTCGTTCTAAAATCTGCGTGCATAATTAGCAACACGCCTAAGTCAAAGACAGGCCCCAAAATTAAGTAAACTGTATTTCACAAATCAGTATTTGGAAGGATAGGTCTAAAATCTGGATATGAATGTAGTCAAAATTAACCTTTAACCACATATTAATACACATCAGATTCAAATATATCACAACATATTATAAAGAAGTATGGCATCATTCCAGAGAAATTTACCTTGACAACTACTTCATGGATAAATTACAACTCTTCTAAAACACAAAAACTGTGGGAATCTACTAAGTTATCAGAACAGTATCATGATCATAATCTCTGATACCAATTCATCTTTTTGTGAAGTATAAATGTGGCTTTTTTCAATTTGTGATAAACAGATCAGAACAGCTGTAATATCAAACTTGATTCCTGCTACCACAACTCTATGAACATAAGTGTACCTTAGGAAATGTTGCACCCCCAAATTGAGTAAGTGGAACACAGAGCATTCCAGCAGTGAAGCTATTGTGTATGACACTATAATAGTATATACATGGTGCTACCCATTTGTCAAAAGTCATAGAACTGTATAACACAAAGATTGAATCTTAATGTAAAGGAAGGACTTTAGTTAACACTAATATATTAGTATTGATTCACCAGCAGTAACAGATGTACCACATTAATGCCAGATGTGGGCAAACTGTGTGTGGGAGGGGTTGTTAGGGGAACTCTGGTCTTACTGCTCAATTTTTCTTAAAACTAAAACTACTCTAAAATATCTTTTTCTATTTTTTTTATCTTTTAAAATGGTGAACAAAAGGTAATAATGCACTCAAAGACAAATGGCTTACTTCAGATAAATGGCTTACAAATTATACTCAGAAGAGCACTATCAATCCTATACTCACTGTCCATTTGGTTGGGGGATATTTGGGGAAATGCAGCAGAAGAGAAGAGGGAACAATGAAACTTAAACTGGGTCTTCAACTTCTACCCACATTCAAACAGAGCAACTCCCCTTTCATCCATTGTACTTATTGTTTCTCCACACTGGAATCCATTAAAGAAAGATTCTTCAGCTAAAGAAAAAGGCATGAAAATCATTGAAGGAAGCACAACAAAATATTCAGTTAATAATCTCATACACTGGTATTCTGAGCTGCTGATTAAATAAGTAAAACTTAACAAAAACTTCACATCTGACAATTACCAAAATCTATGATTGAGCTAAGCAAAAGCTAGCTTGGAAAGTAAACCTTGGGTGGAAGTCCAACTCCTCAGTACTTACTGAGCATCAACTATGTATCCAGTACTAGGCTAGAATATGCAACAAGCTTTGAAGGCACAAGTAAAATACAAAGAAAAGTTCCAGCCTCAAGAAGTTTATAATCATACAAAGAGATAAAACTGATACTCATAACAAAATATTAAAACAATAGACTATACCCAAGGCACTCAGTACCTAAACTAGTGAGCTAAAGGGGCAAAGTGAATGCTAACAAATTCAGACAATCAACAATGGATAGTGTCCTTTGAAAGACATATAAAAATGAATAAACACAGAATGTAAACACTGTTTAACTGTTATCTTCAATTGCATACATGCCTTTTCTCAAAAATAGTGTCTCAGCATCGGTACTCACTAAACAGTCAGTTCTCAGTATCTTGCAGATGAAGGGCTGTTTCCAAACAAAGGCACAGTGGACTGGAAGATTTGGTGACCTGTCTCAGGGGCTCCTGGGAGATGCCCTAACAGCAGAAGTAGCCACCTCCAATCTGGATGGCTTCCTGTCTAAGACCACCTCCCATTACTTCTGCAGAAATAAATACCTTAGATTCTATTTTTCCCTTTAATACCCAGCACTAAAGAGAAAACACTTAGCATTTTATGACAGGCACAGGGAATTTTTTTTAAGCCTCTATGTGTGTTATGCTATAAATTACCCTGTTTGTGGGTGTGAGAATATCCATGTATATAGATGTGTGTATACACACACAGAGAGTATGTTATAGTTAAAACCATGCTGTCAACAGCCACTCAAATCAGAGAAATTTATGTCTCTAAATGCAGGCACGCATTCAGGATAAAGACAGGAGGATTATAAATACTTCGACAATTACCAAAATAAATAAAATGCCAGAGGAGCATAAACATTTGCAATATAGCCTTGCTTGTTCACACTTATGACCAGTAAACCTGTTGCAAATGAGCAACTGGGAGATCAAAGATGATTAAAAATGCAAAAATGTTGCACCCAAATGACATGCTTTATTTGACAATGGACTCTGGACTCAAAGGCACCAATGCAATCTATTCATAAAGTGCTTTCTGGTAATTCATTTACCCACTGAGGCCTACTATCAAGGAATCATAATATTGTAGGATCTCTTAAAGTAAGCAGAGTTCTTTACAGCCATTAGTAATTCCATCTTGGGACTATGCTTCAATAAAACGTTTTCTTTTTTAACTGAGAATTGATAGTTGTGTTCTACCAAGATGAGACCCAGAAGTTGTTAGAAATTTCCATAATACATTAGCTATGAGTAGCTGAATAGTGGTCTTTAAGTATTTACGGGAAAATGAAAGTTGTTCTGAAGTTGGTGGGCAAGTGTCCTTTGATTGAAGCTGGAAGAGTGAAAGCTGAAATCAGTTTTAAAAACATTTTTAAATAAAATATTCTAGTGTCTGGGGGCCTCCCTGGTGGCGCAGTGGTTAAGCGCTGCGCTGTGGAGCTGTTGGCAGCAGCGATTCAAGTTCGACGCCCAGACGGGGAGAATCCCACATGGTGCGGCAAACCTCCCCTGCCTCACCTGCTGCTCTCCTCAGCAGTGTATTTCTGATCTGCCTGTTCTGCTCCCCAGTCTGTCTCTGGTGAACCCTCTCACTGCCCCACACCTCTGGCCTGTACCCCAGCTTGTATGTATAAATAAATAAATCTTAAAAAAAAAATTCTAGTGTCTGTAAGACACAAGAAGGCCTAATAGAAGGAAGCCAGTCCTGATTTCCTTGTTGTTCAAATATAATTTGATACTACTATTAGTTATTTCTTTTATATACATATACAGGGCATTAAATAATTCTTTTTAAAAACCTATAAATTCAAAGTAGAACACAAATGTCTTAGGTCTCAGAATCACTAAGAGGAGAGGAGGATTCACAAACAAGTGATTCACTAATGAAGGTCTCCAAAGATAACTGCTGAGGGAGCAACAAGAAGTAAGATAGGAAAAGGCAGGAAGCCACACTATGGTAGGATTTGCAGTCCCCTATTTATGGGATATTCCTTTTCATTCATGGGGCAAGGGCCCTGGGCTCCCTCAACAACAGCTAACTGGCTAAGGATTACAATTCCAGCTATCAGCATGACTAGGAAAGAAAGGGGATTCAGCTAATCCTGCAAAGATTTCTACAGGTGCAGCTATTGGAATGAAAGTACACAGAAATTGGGGTGGGGACAGTAATCTGAAGGGATCTGAGGGTTCTTTGACACCTTCTACTACAAGAAGGCAGCAAATAGTCCTTGGCATAAAAACTATTGTATTTTTTAAATAAGGATGAGGGTAGAATAAGGTTAGAAAATTCAAACAGTACAGAAATATAGAAAATAAAAGCCTTCCTTTCTCATTTCTGCCCATCTTCTTTCCCAGTGCTTCTTTCCCAAAGTGATCTTTACTTAAAGTTTTCCATTAATCATACACACACACCTACTACGTATCTATTTAAATATTATTTTCATAATACACAAAGTAGATGCACTGTGTTACTTGTTTTTTTTTTTTTTTTTTCACTTAACACCTTATCTTGGATATGTTCAAAACAGAAGATAGGTAGCTGACAGGAGGGAAGGAACAAAGATGGAAAGCAGAAAGAAAGGAAAATGGATGGAAGGATAAATCAATGGATGGATGGATAGGTGGATAGACGAATGGACGGGTCAGTAGAAATTATAGTTCATTGATTCTAAGATAAACAGCTTTTGACACTTCAAGATTTCTGAAACCAGGATATCAAAAAAAATTGACAGCAATATAGAGGTGATAGAATGAAGTAGATATGTAACTATAATTACAGATGAATGATAGCTGAGCACAAAAGTGCTTCTACTTGAGAGGCAGTGTGGGATAGTGATTAAGAGTATATTAATACAGGGGGGCCTCCCTGGTGGCCCAGGGGTTAAAGTCTCAGTGTTATCAAGCTAACCCCAGCCACTGGGGCAAGAGTTCGATCCCCAGCAAGGAGCTAACCCACAAGGCTCAGCAGACCTCTCTCGTCTCGCCCGCTGCTCCCCTTAGCATTGCCTTTCAGTAGATCTGTCCGGTCTACTCCCCACTCTGTCTCTGGTGAATCCTCTCATGCCCCAACACCTCTCACCTACATCCCAGTTCTTCTATGCATAAATAAATAAAAATCTTTTTTTTTTTTTAAAAAAAGAGCATATTTATACAGAACTTTTTGTTGAAACACCCCTGTATTCTGGGAACAAGCACTCGTTGATAGGGTTAGAACGCAATAATACGATAAATTATATTTACTAACTTTTAGTGAAAGGTTTCACAATGAGTAAACATTGATTTTCAGTTTTCTATTTTGTGCTTACAAAGTATGTGACTTACAAAGTATGTGTTTTACAAACTATGTGTCATGTTGGTTTCATAAAAACACATCAGTGATTTTCCTTCTTTGTGTTATGGACAATTTGGTTTACATCTATAATTCTTTAAATAGTTATGTATAGTACCAAGCACATGAATTAAAAATTATATGCCCCTTGTTTTCCAGCTGCATAGATCCCTTTCCCAGAGGTAATCATTATCAGTTGCTTTTGTATTCCTTTACAGGTAGTGCTCACCTGTACATGTACACACACAAATACATTTACTCAAATAGTGTTATAGCAGAGTGCTTTTCAGCTTGCCATCCCCCTCAGCCTCCCCTGCCCATTAATATATTTTGGAGATTGTTCCAGAGCAATAAAAAAAAACAAAACAGAACCACTGAGTCCTACCTACAGACTGCAAGGTGTTCCATTATGCAAATATAAAATTAATCTTACCATGTTCTACTTATTATCATTATCTATTCATTAAAAGTTCAAAATAAATATAATTTGTCTCTGAAAGCATAAGGACCTCAGCTTTTGAAAATCTTGGATAATTTTCTCAGCTTTTTCCAATGTTATTAAAGCTTTATTCTTTTTTCTTGGGTCAGTTTGGGTAACTACCTATAAAAATCCATTCCACCTGAAAGGAGAAAGCATACATTGTACAAAAATGAAGAAGGATGTAAAACATATATAAATAAAATTCATTTAAAAATTTCTTAAAAAGAAAAAAAATATCCATTCCAAGTTGGGTTTTTGACTATGGGTATGATTATTTTTCAGGTTGGGCTCTGAATTTTTCTTTTGAAAGAAAGTTGCTTATGAAGTGTTTAAAAACTTCCAGGTTGTAGGATTTTGATAATGAATTTCTAGTTTATTGCATTGTAATCAGGTGATAGTGATTTTACAATTTCAATCTTCTTGAAATTGCCTATAATTTCTCTGAAATCCATCAAACCATGTATTGCAAATTTTCTAAAGGCCCATGTAAGGAAGAAATATTCTCTATTTTTAAAATCTGAATTTAGATGCTATCTAATTTGTCTTTATCGGTTGTTTCATTTGGATTATTTTTTATCTTCTCTGGGTTATTTTTTATCTTCTCTGATATCCCATAAAACCCAATGCTAAAAATAGTCTATTCTTATGTTTCTGCTTGTATTTCTATACTTTGCACAGTAAACATTGCATCAATCAATTATTTTTTTTTCAGTAACATTGTATTACATTATTGTTGGTATTTTGGAAGTATAGGATACCCCCCTCAGGTGTCTCCACCTTAGTGCACCCACCACCAAATCACCCATAATCCATCACCACAGTTCACTGTGCTCCCTTCCTACTACTTGGTATATCCTGAACCCCACAAGTTAGAGGAAATTCTGTATCACAAATATATCCCCACAAAAAAAGGGTTAGAAAACACCCTGGAGCGTCTGTTACTAAGGATTTGATATTTGACTCATAGGATACAGCCAGTAACTTGTACTCTTCAGCCTAATGGCTGACCATGCCCTGGAAAAAGCCTATTCTATATCTCTTGCCAGATGTAACTGAAGAAAAGTTGACTAAATCTGAGTGTCAAGAAGGGTTGTACAACTGGAAAACTGCAAAGATGTACAATGTTAGGTGGCATGGGCAGAACTTGAGCAGCAGCAGAGCTTAAATGAGAAAAAGAGACTAATTTGTCAGATTATTTTCTCAGACAGCAAGAATGTAACAGATTCTTGCATAAAAATAATCTCAGTTCCCAGTAGTGCTACACATCTATTATCTTTCATCAGCATCTTCTGGTATCATTTCAGAGTTTCAGAGGTCTCATAAATTCCAACAGCATTCACAACAATGTTGTACATAGCGATATAGGCACATTTTGCAATACTCTTAAATAATGCATGCTCTCCTTAAACTTGAATGTATGTGGATTTCAACATGACAAGCAAGAAATCTGGTATACCTTTACATTGGAAACTAAATAGAGAGTGAAAACAACTGTAAATAATTTTCTTTTTATAAAAATATTCAACAAAATTTAATTAAAACGTAGAGATTTTTAAATCTAGTATATTTAAATTGATCTAAACTTTTTATATTAGTTAATATATTCTTCATGTTGTTTTTTAATACTAATAAATTTGAATATTGTACAATAAATAATATACTCATTATATTGTACAATAAATATTTAATGTTTTTTGAAAACATTAAGAAACAGCTTCAAACCTTTCAATTTTTATAATTACTTTACATGCTTAGTGAAAATATATTCAAATTTTATAAACCGTGAATACAAATGCAGTTTAGTTTTTATTTCTTTAGTTCAGAGCTCAGAAAATTTTTCTGTAAAAGACCAGGTAGTAAATATTTTGCAACATTACAACTATTCATTCCTGCCATTGTAGCACAAACAGAACTACAGAAAATGTATAAATGAGTGAGAGTGAGAGATTTGGACCCAGGCCTTAGTTGCAGGTCCCTGCATTAGAGCACAAGACACAAATCACATTTTAAAAACAAGCTTGAATATCACACCATTCTAATTTTGCTGAAATGAAGAACAATTTATTTAGAATAAATATGTAATAATATGTAAGTTACTTCTATTCTTCTTAAAACTGAAGCAAATACTAGTAGCCTCAAAATAGAGCATGTGCAATAATAATTAAATTCAGTTATCATTGATCTTTTGCCAATTTTCGCTCATTTAAAAATCATAGCTTTATTATTTGATTTTGTGCTGTTAAAATGTTATATTTTCATGGCAGAAGTAAAAATAGCATTTATTTAATAGTATTAGTTGAATTTACTATGGTCTCTATTTCTGTTCCTGCCTGGGTCCCACGAAACTCATGTTTAGGCCTGCATATAATAGTGATCAAGAGAGTAAGCACTTCCTGTCTGAATTACATTCTAGTAAATTCTAGCTCCCTTCAATGAACTCTATGCTAGATGAGTTCATAATCTTTTCTCATTTGGACTAGGGCAATAACCTTTATATATTTCTCCCCATATCTATTCATGTCCTCTCCCCCACCTATTTTCCCTACAAGAGTCATACTGTAGAATCACAAATTGGGAACTATCACTCTGTCCCTAAAGTCTTTCAATTACTTTCCCTTACATTCAGAATAAAATAATATCCAAGGCCCTCTAAAATCTTGTTCATTCCTACTTTCCAACTTTATCTGTGCATTCCCTTCTTTATCCAATACATACAGTCACACTGACATTTTTTGTATCCCCAAGATACTGAGAAATGCCTTGTCACAGGTCCTTTGCATATCCCATCCTTGTGGCTGCTATGTTCCTCTTCACCCTACCCACTTTGTGCGACTGATGGCTTCCCATCCTTTAGATTTCTGCTTAAACATCATCTTCTCAGGGAGAATTCCTCATCCACTTGATCTAACATATGTGACCCTTGTTATTTTCTGTCACTGCAACCTGTTCATTTCTTGCAAAACCTTAGGAAAAAACTAAATCTGTGATTAAATGTATTTACCTGTTTACGTGTACATTTGCTATCCTAATAGCTCTTTCAACAAGGTTAATTTCTATTTTGTTTACCACTCCCAGTGCCCATCATAATGTCTGGAAGTGGTATTTATTGAAATGATATTTGTAGGTCTAACAAAAGAAAGCACATTCTGGACATATCCAATCTGATAAACCTATATTCCCACAGGGATGGTATTGTCAGGGTCCCTTGAACTGATGGTTTTCAATTGCCCTTGGAGTGTTTGTTCTTACTGCCTCTCCAAGCTAAACCAACTCTCTCTGCCTTCCTAATGTTTCTTTCATGAATTTATGTATACTTCCTCACAGTCTTTGATGCTATCTTTAGCCGCACATAATAGATCCTACAACCTGTGCATTTATTGTCTGTATCACTCACTTCAGTATAATGTTATTGTGCCTAATTCTTTGTAAAGCTATATCTATGTTTCCTCACTGGGGCACTTAGCAGAGACCATGTGCATTTAACCAGCAGAAGATGGTTAACAGCATAGAATAAAGCCTCAAACACATTGATATCATACATTGTCATAAACTGGGTTACCCACCCTACTCCAGCACCTGTCCGACAAGTAGAGCCTAAGTCAAAGGCTTATCCATAGGTAGTTTTTTGGTGGGAAAGAATCTAGAAGGTAGAATTAGGGGATGAGAGAGAGTGAAGCAAGAAAGAGGGATGTCTTAACTCATATTCCCAAGAAGTAGAGCCTGAAATAGGCATTCCTGAGCAAATAATTGTTTGAAGGAATGGCCTCTGGAAAAAAGATGTGAGGAAATGAGAGAATGGGGTGGTTGAGAGAAGAAGCTAAGAAAATCTAGACTTCCATGGATGTCTAACCTCAGTCTGATCCCAAGAGAAGCTCTGGAGCATGAAGTTCTCCACAAGTTGCCCACCTTGACAGCTCCTGTTAGTTGCTGACGATGGATCGTCCTTGGGCAAGAGTAAGGGACTCTCACAGGAGTTTCTGGGGAAGCTGGCTCCCATCAGTGGAAAGTAATTTTCTTGAGAAAGTGCCCTTATCACCCAGTACTCCAAGCAGCTGGGGCACTGATGGGTAGATCTAGCAAAGATGGTCTTGGTGTGGCAACAACAGCATCCCCCACAGAGGGAAATCCAAAAGAAGGGTGTATTCCCAAGTTGATCGCCATTGTGGGGAAATGGGGCTTTAATGTTACTCTCTGAGAAATCTCATGCGCGTCAGATGTTATGCGTTATGTGCTTAAAAACCATTTGAACAGGGCCTCCCTGGTGGCGTAGCGGTTAAGCTCTGCGCTGTGGCGCTGTCGGCAGCAGTGATGTGAGTTAGACGCCCAGCAGAGGAGAATCCCACATGGTGCGGCAGACCTCTCCTGCCTCGCCTGCTGCTCCCCTTAGCAGTGTATTTCTGATCTGCCTGTTCTGCTCCCTACTCTGTCTCTGGTGAACCCTCTCGCCGCCCCACGCCTCTGGCCTGTACCCCAGCTTGTATGTATAAATAAATAAATCTTTAAAAAAAATTAAAAAAAAAAAACCATTTGAACAAGGCATGGAAGAGGGGAGAATTTATGTACCATCCTCCACTAATTAACCATCCTCCACCAGTCAGGCATATCTGCATGGTTTATTTGACTTTCTTGTACTTCCGAGTTGTCAGACCCACATAAAGAAGTCAATAAGTTGTAGGGCAGAAAATGGGGATACCCAAAGCAGTTTAGATAAGAGGCTTTAAGTCACACCTGCTCTAAGCTGGTTACTACAGCAATGACCCAAGTAAAAAGCAGGACAAGTGATATGCGGTGGGCCACAAGAAGTGACTGATACATTAGTTTTCCTAGATCTTTGGAGAATATGATTAACCTGTCTTAGTCTTGTGTAAAAGATCTACTATGAATTTTCACGGAGCTACAGTTGTCCTTTCCACCGCTCCCCTTATATATCTTACACTATCTGCCTGATATGTATTTTCAGTTATGCAGGTCATGTGGCCGTTTAGATCAAGATTAATTGAAGGGAAAAATGATAATTACCACTCTTATGGCAGTATTGAACACTATATTTTTATTGGGGTCACCGGCATTGGTGGTTTTATTTCATTCTTTGGCAATGCTTCTTTATAGAGAATTTTATTAAAAATTCAAATATTGTCTATAATAAGAGCAAATATGAACTCTACTAGGTTCATTATATTGGTGATCCTTGTAATGTGTGCATATTCTAAAGCAGTCCCTGAACACTCCTCTTATGGCAAACAATGAATTCTTCCCTCAACAAATTAAACAAAAATAGTAAGTTTGCACATTGAAACAAGTCTGCAAGATAGTACACTTTCTTCAAATCATACAGTCATTAAAAGGTATTATTCATGAGGCCTAGAAATGTATAATATCCAAACTTCCTGTTTAACAGAGCCCAGCAAGGACTCAAATGAAATGTTCATTATTGTCATTATGAAAGAATTTCTTCCAACACGTTACAGTCAGGTTACTATCATTCAATCATGTCTCTAATAGGAATAATTTCATGGTAATTGGAGTATTCTAGACAACAGAAGAACACAAATGGTTGCCGGAATCATTAATGATTTGTACCGACTTTCATGGTAAAAATGACAATATATTAGTTTGCCAGATGTTGGATCAAGCCATGGGCCATTAACAGGAGGGTGTTCTCAGAATGTTTTCAGAACAAATACCAGCTGGTTTATTTTCAGCTTGCAGACATAATCACATGCAGTCAACATCAGATCCACCACAATGCTGTCAGATACATCATAAATTAAAGGCTCCATGGGCTCATTATCTCCTCTTATTCATAAAAGCAACACATTGTCCTAGGGAGACCCAAAATATTAAATAAGCATTTAAAGAAACGGCAAAATGCATTCCCTTAAAAAAATAAAATCCCTCGTAAAACTATTTACAGTATTCAAATAAACTGTCCTTCATTGTCACTTTTGCCTCAACATTTGTAAAATGTGCCAAAATAAAAAACACAAATCTCTGTACTATCAGGGAAGCTTTTAGGACAAGACTTAAGAACTGGGTGTCAATTTATTAGTAAATTTAATAAGCTGAAATCAGAAGAACAGAGGCAACAGACCGCAAATAAACAGGTTAAAAACAACAACAACAAACACACTTCACTCTAGGAAATTTAATGTACACTTCATTAGTAACCAGGTCAACTCATATTTCTCTGAAATTTGCTGCACAAATACACTGGTAGGAGAAAAGGCTTCATTTTTCCTGAATCTTCAGAATAAATATAAAGCTTGTTTAAATTGCTTTTCTGCCTTCTTTTGTGCAAGGCTCCCTTTCCCAATACTAAGCAATCCAACTTGAAGACAAAGGGATGTTTGCAAAACGAAACTGAGAAAAAAAAAAAAAAAGCAAAGTTTTCAACTGTTGTTGCAGCACAGTTGTCATTTTTCTGATCAGATTATCCACCTGGAAAGTGTAAGAAAACAAACCTTTCAATTAGCACTTACTAGGCAAAGTGCTAAGTTTCAGGAATCAAAACCTTGATGTGTGGGATCGTTCTTTATCTAAAAAAAGCGCCATGTCAAGGCGAGCAGGGCCGGTGTGTGCACCACATTCTATTACCATCAGCTGCGTGTGCGACGCGACTCCTCTAATTATCGCCTATATGTACAGTAATTGTTAATTAGCGCATTTGTAGCCAGTCGCCGCCAAAAACAGGATGGCATTCTTACACCGTGATTAGGGGTTTTGTGAGCATTTTGGGGTGGGGGACACTTTCTCACTGGAGACTCTTCCGCCCCATTCACGTTCATTCAGCTCTTTCTAGGGGAAGTTAAAAGCTGCAGTGATAATCCCTTAAGTATGATTTGAAAGAGCATAAAAGGTGCAGTGTATAAGCAATTGGATGAGGAAGCCTTTTATGTGGAAAGTCACTGAATGGGTGGCTGAAGACAGCATGAGTGGGGAAAGAAGAGCCGACTTTCCTTTCTAAGGTGGAAAGAGAAGCAGCGATACCGAGGCAGTTCAATTCCCTTTTATCATCCCATTTCTGTGTTGTCCCTGCCCCGTGTTTCACCTTGTTTCTCAGTGCCAACCAGCTCCTCGCTGCCATTTTGCTCTCAAAGAGAGGAGGGGGAGAGATGCGATTTTTGGTAGGGACCCAGTTTCTCACTGAATGCCAGCTCAGCCAGCTGGCACCGAACAGGCCAAGCCTTCTTCAGAGGGGTTAGCAAAACCCAAATTAGCATGCTCCAGTTTAAAAACTTGCTTTTATTTAAAGACTAATTCATGACAAACAGTGGCTCCCCCACTGAGGTCTGGCGCCCTGGAGGCTGGCACCCAACCAAACACATGCAACTAATTGCCACCCTCGGATGACACGCAACTAACAAGCTCCATTTTGAGGCAGTAGATTCACTAAGAATGTAACCCCGGAAGGCAGTGGATGCAAAAAAGCTCCTTTCATAATCCTGTACTAGGCTAACCATGGCAGCAAAGTGCCTTGAAAAACACTTTTGTTTCCTTGTACTGACGATTTATCTTCACAAATGGCTGCAAACATGACTAAGTTAGAGGAAGGTGGCCAGGCACTGAGATGCTTCTCATGGTTATCAGAGGCAGAAGCTCTGCCCTTCTCTTTGCTCAAGGAAATACAAATTGCCCGCTATCAGCAAGCTTTGCATCTTGCCCATTTACTAATAATCTATGGATACCTAGTAGTTCTTCTCATACTTAGTTTAGATGCTTAGGTCTCCTTTATGCAAGGGCCCTGGAGCCAGGGTACTAGGTTCAAACACCAGCTCCACCATTTCCTAGGAATTGGCAAGTAATTTAACCTATCTTTGTCTCAGTTTTCCCATCTATGAGAAGTGGGATTACATTAGCACCTATCTTGCAGGGTTAATGTGAGTATAGATAAGTGAATGTGATGATGTACATAGGACAGTGCCTGGCATATCATCTTTCATTATAAAATAATGCTTTTGAGTCTGAGCATGATCAGTCTTATGAAGGAAAATTACATTTTCATATTTTGCATTTTAGTGAAAGTGCACATACATCTTTCCATAAGATTCCCAGTGTCTCTCCCTTTAAGCCTTTGCTCACTGTTTCTTCCCCTCTTCAACTGCCCTTGCCCCATTTCCCAACCCTACAAGACCAATCCCATCTGTCCTTCAAAGCTTTCCTTCAATGTCACCTCCTCCAGGAATCTTCCTTGCCAGTTACAATGAATCCCTTCACTCTTGGCACATCATTGACATTTCTGCTTATTTCTTCTTCTAGACTAAGCTATTTCTTAGCACAATCTGTGAGTGACTGGCATACAGTAGGCACTCAGTAAATATTTGTTGAATAGGTAAATGGCTAAGTAAAAAGAACTGCACTTCATTAATGAATAATTCCATAGTATGGTTATGCTGGACACTACTTAAAGATAGGAGAATAATTTCTTAAAGATGTTCATAGTTTGGCCTAAGTTAAGAATTCTATTTAACTTATCATTAAGTTAGGTTAACACATCAAACCCACCAAGGGGATTTGTTAATAATCATATTAGTTTTCTAGGACTACCATAATAAAATACCATAGACTAAATGATTTAAGCATCAGAAAGGTATTTCACATAAGTTCTAGAAGCTGAAAGACCAAAATCTAAAACGTTGGCATTTTGGTTGCTCCTGTGGTCTCTCTTCTTGGCTTGCTGATGGATACCTTCTTACTATACATATGTTTGTTTCACTGTGTGCAAGGATCCCTGCTGTCTTTTCCTTTTTTTATAAGGACACCAGTCACACTGAATCAGTGCTCAACCCTTAGGGCCACACTAACTTTAATTACTTCTTTAAATGCCTTGTCTCCAAATACAGTTACATTGGGAGTTAGACTTCAACGTACGAATTTTTGAGGGACAAAATTAAATCAAGAGCAACAACTTATACAAATACTCAAAACATGACTATTCTGGAAATTACTTAAGTGTGTACATGGGGGAGAGAGGGAGGAAGCATGCATAATCCTTTGCTCTTTGAGATGAGTCCTTGAAGTGATTAATAAAAAATTGAGCTAGCAAAAGCAGATCTGGCACTAGAATACACAGTTATTTTACTTAGATTAAAAAAAAAAAACAAAAACCTTTAGAATTCGTGGGATTCAGTTGGTGGGGAACTCAGCTATTCCTCCTTCAGACAATGGGAGCAGCCCAGGCAGCAACCACAGTAACACTAGCTCCTGTTAAAGCCACAAATTCTCCCAAGAGCAAGTAGATATTTCCAACTAAATCTCTACACTTTCTACACTAAGGATCACTTCAGCCTAGACTCTAGGATAGAGTTGATCTGAATCTTATCTTTCTGAATATAGACCTGGAACTTTATATAGCCCTGAAAATGTGAGCCAGGTTCTTATGCCAGCAGTCCTTTCTTAGCCATTTTCTAATTGTAATTGCTATCACCAACACACACCATTTGTACTAGACAGTTTGATTTTCTTCCACTGTTTCAAATCAGTAATTCCCAATTAGACAGATACCTCACATTAATCAATATGCTAATGAACTTACTCATATCTTTTTTAAACACAACATTTTTTACCTAGCAGAATAACGATTTATTGGCATTTGTGTCTCTTAAAGTTAGGATTATGTTGGACTCATTCATTGGTTTATTCCAACCATTGTTTAATACATGATGCGACATACAGCAAAATCACAGTAAGAGTTTCCTGTAGTTCACACAGACTTTACTAGAAAAGTAATAGCTGTATTATGCATCAGAAGTAATACATCACAGTCATTCAGTTCTATTAGGGGAAGGTCAGTACCTTACAGACCAAATATCTCTTCCATTTTTAATCCAAAGGTACTAGCTTGTTGACCTAGAAATATTCCGCACCTCCATTATGACTTACCAACTTGTCTGAAGTAATAAAAAGGAAAATGAGAGATTACTGGCTCTATTTCTAGTCTCCAGTCAATCATCATTATAAATTATTAATCAGTTGAAGTATTGCCAAGAAATTTCTAGGACTCTCTCCAAAAGTATAAAGTAATCACTTGTAAGCGAACAATTAACTATTTTATGCATCTAGAAGTCATAGTATTTATATAAAAGCTGATTCTTTTGGCATTTTTTTGTCTTTTGGATGTGGGGGGATGTGAAGAAGGTCTATGTGAAACTTGAATATAACTTCCCTCCCATTATTCATTTACTAATTACTTGCAGTTATGGAATCCTAAGCTTAAAAAAGATTTTTAAATATTTCCTCACCAGTTAAACATTTTAACATTGTTCTAATAGCATCATACTCATAACTGCTCACTGCTGGCAAGACCAAAGTGATCAAATGTCACCATCCTTTCTCCCCATGATTGATTTTGTAAAGTATACTCATAATCCATGCTTTCATGGAGTTTCCGTCCTAAGGGAGGAGACAGTAAAAAAGGAAGGTAAACTGACGAATGAAAGTTATGACATATTTTATAAAAGAAACAAAACTAAGGGCAAGGTAAGAAAAGGGAGATATACCTTACATAAGATGGAAACATAATACATGGATCAGAAGAATCCCGAAACATGGGACTTCATACACAAGCAAATCCAAAATATGAAAATGGCAAGGAAAATCCAAAGACATACTTAGTTCTAGGTCTAGCTATCAACTAACCTCAGAGACTCCAAATTTTCAGTCCAAATTTTCATCCATTTCTCTGTCTTTTATGCTAGTGATGTTGTTTCATTATTATTGCAATTTCTTATGGATAATTTTCTGAGCAAGAGGTACAGTATGCAGTTTGCCTTGTCAGTCTCATTAGATGATCCCAAATTTTATGTAAATGATGTACTTTTAGAAGTACATATGATATCTATCTAAAAATACTATATTTTTGTTTATTCTTTTGGCTTTTCTTTTTAGAGGATAGGTGAACAATAGTATTTAGCTTCAAGTATATCTTTGCTCCCATTTCTGGGGGTGGCGCTTCAACCCCATTTTATAGCAGATATGTTACACTAAACAATGCTAGATGTAAAATCTTTGAAAATATTTTTGTGCTTTTTTACTTGAAGTTATTATATATAACTTCATTTATGTGACTTTAAAATTGGCTAAAATTTCTCAGCAGTGAGCATGTATTTTCAGAAATTCTTTTTTTTTATAATATATATTTTTATTGTTATTTATGTCTTTTACATTTTGCATTCCCCTTGGGTAGCCCACCACCAATTCACCTGTGATCCATCTCCATGGTCCCTTGTGTTCTTTTCTATTCCATTTTGTGCCCTTTCCCTTCCCTCCCTCCGGCTCCTTCCTCCCCCCCTCCACCCCCACTGATTGTCTCTCTCCCACCCGGCCTCCCTATAGTCCTGTTATAAGTGAAACCATTCGATATTTTTCTCTTTCTTTCTGGCTTATTTCACTGAGTATGATCC
>PVIJ01009423.1:0-66978 GCA_004024925.1 Scalopus aquaticus
GAGGGAGGAGGAGGGAGGAGGGAGGGAAAGAGGAAGGGAAAGAGGAAGGGGGGGGACAAATGAATGGGCTAAGAAGATGTGGTACAGGTACACCATCAAATACTATTCAGTGATTAAAATTTGAAAAAAAGCCGAGCCCTTGCCATTGCAGCAGCAGGGACGGAGCTGGAAGGGGAGATGCTAAGTGAAATAAACCAGAGAGAGAAAAATAAATGCCAGATGACTTCACTCAGATGTGGAATATAGGGAAACAAAACAAAGGAACAGACAAAACTGAGTCAAACTAACTAGAATCTGAGTGCAGCATTGAGGCCACCAGAGGGCGGGGGTGGGGGAGGGGAGGAACAAAGTGGGGAGGAACTCATGTTCTGTGATAAGGGGATGTGGGTGCTCTGGGCCTTGCGGGGCATGAACCTATTCTTCGGGATCATATACATTGCTGTCAATCAATTTTACATCAATAAATAAACAAAAGCGAAAAAAGAAATCAAGAAACAAAATGAAAAAAAAAGTCCAATCACAGTTTTTCGTCAATACTACTAATGAAGGGCCTCCCTGGTGGTGCAACCGGTTAAGTCTCAGCACTATGAAGCTATCTGCAGCCACTGCAGCACGAGTTCGATCCCCAGCCAGGGAGCTTCCCACAGGGCACAGCAGACCTCTCCTGCCTCGCCCCCTGCTCCCCTCAGCAGTGTGCTTCAGTCGATCCACCTGCTCTGCTCCCCACTCTGTCTCTGGTGAATCGTCTCACCACCCACACTCTGGCCCACACCCCAGCTCTTGTGTGCATAAATAAATAAATCTTTAAAAAAAATAATACTAATGAAAATATCATGAGTCCTTAGGTTTATGGAAACCTGCACAATTAAATTTTATGGTAAATAGTAAGATTTACCCTAAGCCAATGGTTTCTTCTTTAAGCTGGCTCTTTGCAAGGCCCTGCCCTTTTCCAGGGTTACCAGCCAGGGAGCAAAACATCTCAAGAGCTCTGGGTCCCGCGCTTCCCACAGCCACCTCCTAGCTCCGGGGCCCCTCCCTCTCGGGCAGCTCAGCTGTCTCCTCAGGCTGGGCTCGGGCTAGCTCCTGGTGGTTCCGAGACTTTGAGCCCACAGAGAGGGGCTGAGCTGCTGCCACAGCTTATATCCCAACCAAAGCCTGAGACTTGCTTCAAGTTTTCACCTGTGTGACTGCAAATTCCCAAGACAGCTGAGGAGACAAGCTCCAGCTTTACTGAGAAATTTAAGTTTTAGGGCCTCCCTGGTGAAGCAGCGGTTGAAGTCTCAGCCTATGAAGCTGTCCGCAGCCACTGTAGCCGGAGTTCAAACCCCGGCCAGGGAGCTTCCCACAGGGCGCAGCAGACCTCTCCTGTCTCCCCACTGCTCCCTCAGCAGTGGATTTCAGTAGATCCACCCGTTCTGCCCCCCACTCTCTCTCTGGGGAGTCCTCTCACCCCCTCACCTCTGCCCTGAACCCCAGCTCTTGTATGCATAAATAAAAATGAAATAAATCTTTTAAAAAATTTAAGTTTTAATATAATGGTTGGTGTTTAAAGTACCTGGATTTTATAATCCCACCGATTTGTGTTTTGCAAAGGAAGAGCAAAGCTCGCAGAGGCCGAGAGGCGTGGGAATGGGCAGCCTCGCGCCCTGTCCAGCATGCAGGAGCCCAGAGCCACGTGCACCACTGGGACGGACCAGACCCTCCCTGCTCCCCCAGGGCTTGCTCTGGCCGCTGGAGCCTCTGCCCGGCCGGACGGGGCCACAGAAGCCCTCACGGGCGTGGGCACACATGGTGAAGTGAGCCAGCGCCCTGGGGCCCACCACCTGGCTTGTCTGGGTCACGTGGCCTCTGGCGGGCAGACAGTGGGCGCCGGTGGAGAGAGACACGGACCAGGACTGTCTTGAGAAAGGCCAGAAGCGCTGGGGAGCGAGGCTCTGGGCGGCAGCAGTCAGAGGCAGAGTTAGGACCACAGGGCTGAGGCTGGCAAAGGGGAGTGCAGCGTTGTGGCATGTGGGGACCGCCCGGTAGTGGGGGCTCAGGCAGGGGCAGCCCCGGGGAGAGTGATGGAGAATTCTGGTTTAGGAGTCACACCTTCCATCACGGTGGGAGAAAAAAGGAAGGCCCCGTCGAGAGGGAGAGCAAAGGCCCAGCCTTGAGCCCCCCAGCCTGCAGGGAGAGGGCTCGCGCACCACAAAGGCATCCATGAGGACCGGGGCCGACTTTTTTCTGAGCTCCGCCAGTGTTGACGGTTTGCCCTTCTTCGTGAGTCATGCTGTTCCCAGCGCCGTCCGGAATGGTGAGTCCTCTCCGCGAGGCTGTCCGTGGACTTTCCCACGATCCACCCGAGGAGCCACTCTCCATGGCAGCTTCAGCCCCATGAAATATATTTCTTAAATAATAAGACTGCTAGTCAGACTTTTTCTTGGGCCCAAGACAGCAGAGTGGGTGTCGTAGCCACAGGCAGGAACACAGCAGAAACCTCCCTGTGTCTCCGTCAGAGCTCCTGGGTTCAGGCGCCTCGGCAGGGAGCAGCAGAATTCTAGAAGGAATCCTGTCCTCTCAGCAGATCATCTCAACAGGGGGGCCCAACTACTCAGCAAACCGAGTGTGATCAGATGAGCTGTCGTCCAAGCCTCGCGGTCCCATCGATGCAGCAGGGCGTGGGTGAGGCACCATTCCCGAGCGCCCCAGGATTTCTAGAACAATAAATGAGCCCTGCTTCCAGAGTCCAGCTGCGCCAGCCCCTCCCGGCAGCGCTGGGCTGTCCGTTGACTCTCTGACGTCAGCCATCGCTTTCTCGCTGCCATGAAAGCACCACGTGGCATCATTTTCCAACAGGAGGTTGTTTCAAAGTCTGCACTGAAAGTCTCCCGGTTAGTGCAGACACTGCCGACACTGATCTTGGCTAGGTTCCCTGGGTCACCTGGTGCAGCGTCTACGTCACCACTTAGGGAGGCCCCTCACTTTGCGTCTGTGTGTCACAGAGGCGGCGGCGTTCGCTAAACCGGATGACTTCACTTGTGCTAGGTTTAGACTTTCCTTCTGCAGCTGCCTTCCTTCTTTTGGCCTTCGAAGAATTAAGAGAATCAGGGGCTTGCTCTGGACTAGCTTTGGCTGACGGGAAGGCTGCGGGTGCCCTGGAGCCTCTCCAGATCTCTGAGGTGTCCTCCAGGGCAGCAGTGAGGGGTTTTCCTTCTTATCACTCATGTGTTCACTGGAGCAGCATTTTTTCATCTTCTTCAAGAGCTTTTCCTTTGCCTTCACGACTTGGCTCACTGCTTAGTGCAAGAAGCCTGGCTTTTGGCCTATTCTGGCTTTTGGCTTTTCTTCCTCACTCGGCTTAATCACGTCTAGCTTTTGATTTAGAGTGAGAGATGTGCAATTCTCCTTGTCACTCAAACACTTAGAGGTCATTGTTGGACTTTAATTGGCTCAATGTCCATTTTGTTGCTTCTCAGGGTCTATGGAGGTTCAAGGAGAGAGAAAGATGTGGGTGTAAACCCAGTTAGTAGAGCAATATCTATCAATGAAGTTTGCCTTCTACATGCACACGGTTTGTGGCACCCCAAAACAATCACAGTGGCAACATCCAAGATCGCCAACCACAGACAGAATAATCATCAAGTTTGACATATTGCAAGAATTACTAAAACACAGTACAGAGACACAAAGGGAGCGCATGCTATTGGGGGGAAATGGCTCTATTAGAATCACGCAAAGCAGAGTTGTCTCAAACCATCAATTCATAAAAAACACAGTATCTACGAGCTGTGGGTCTGCTAAACTTAATCGGCCTGTTCTATGTGAATCTTCTAGACTTAAGCAGCCAAGTCAGCCACCATTTCTTGTTACCTGCAGTCCTGCATCCTGTACAAAGCTCAGAACTGCCCGATCAACAGTCATAGCCAAATCTTACAAGGCATCTTTCATATTGACCAAGAGCAGAAAGCTCGATTGCTCTGGGAAGGGTATACATCACAAGGTATGGCCAGGAACGCTGAGGGGCGGGGGGGTAAGGACCGATGTATGACAAGGGACCCCAGAAACTGAGCAGTAGAATGCCTTGTTGATAAGGTTAGAACCATGACCGGGGGTCTGAGAAATGGTTTCGATGACAACACTTGGTCGCCAAGCAGATAAGCGTTATCAGGTCAGCAGACTCTCATGTCCCCCGAAGCCCTAGAGGACAAAAAACACATTCTTTAATTTTCACCCATATTTTTCCCTTGTCCTCCTAACCCCTGTAACTGCTGCTGTGTGATGATTCTATCCATATAAAGGCCGGGATCTCGCTCACTGAGCAGCGCCCTGCACTGTGCAGCCGGCCTCACGACTCTGTGTATCGGTAGCGTGTTGCCGACGCAACAACGAGGTACAGTAAAGCGAAGTACATCGAGGCAAGGCGTGGCTGCCCCGGTGCCCACCCGCCTGCCCCACCGACTCAAGTCTACGAGGTCTGAGAGCTTGGATGGTTGCAGTGTTTCCGCACGCCCGGCACCCAGGGTAGCGTCTGGCACAAAGTAGATGCTCGATAAACCTTTGAAACGTTGGGTTTTTCCATCCGGCAGATCTCAGTGCTGGAGCGAACCCTGACTGAGTCTCCGCTGGGTCTACATACACTGACTGGGAAGTTCACAACGGTTATGGCTACTAACCTCACTTCACAGCTGAAGAAACGGAGGCTCAGAGAGGCGCAGGGGTTAACTCCAGCCACAAAACCGAGATGAAGGGAGCTAGAGTTTGGTCCTGATTAGTCCAGTTCTAGAATCCACAGTCTATAGCTCTTTGCTGTCCTTCCTCTGGTTCCCAGGAGTGCTCAGGATCGCTTGAGACAGAAAGTTGATCAGACCAAATATGTATTTGGTCGAGACTGGAATTTTACTTTGCGCTTTTTCCAATACATGGTTTCCATACATATGGATGCGTGTGTTCATTACAGAGAATTGGGAAATTCATGTCGAAAGTAATAAAGAGCATGACATCACTTGGGCATGCTGTTCACATGTGGTCATTTTTATCCCAGATTTTTTTCATGGGAAATGCATGTCCCACATATGTGATGCAAAATTAGTATCAGGCAATCTTATACTTTGTCTTACTTTTTGCAATCTTTATATTGCATTATGAACAGCTGTTGTATTTTTTTAAGATTTCTTTATTTATGCATACAAGAGCTGGGGTGTAGGTCATAGGTGTGTGGGTGGTGAGAGGATTCCCCAAAGACAGAGTGGGGAGCAGAACAATCAGATCCACTGAAATCCACTGCTGAGGGGAGCAGCGGGGAGACAGGCGAGGTCTGCTGTGCCCTTTGGGAAGCTCATGCCACAGTGGCTGCCGATAGCTTCACAGTGCTGAGATTCAACCCCTTGTGCCACCAGGGAGGCAGCTGTTGAATTAATAATCTTTGAAAATATACTCTGTAATTTCTACACAATATTTCATTAAGCAAATTTACTTAATTCATTTAGAAATACCCTTACTCTTAAGTATCTCACATGGTTCAAATTTTGGAATAAATGAGCACATACATACCTTTCTGTCTCCATCACTGGAGTATCTCCCTAGGCCCATTCTAGAGGCAGACCTGCTGGGCCAGAGCGCACGTGTGTGGCTAGTAAGTGCGTGATTCACGCTCCCAAATGGTGCTTCCCAAAGGCTTGAGCGATAGTAACTCTCACCAGGGCAGACAAAGCCTGGAGCTCCAGGGCTCAGCCATGCTGCCCCACCCCCAAGCTACCAAGGGCCGAGCCCTGATTTACAGATGAGGGAGTAAGACCCAGGTCAGGTGACTTGTCCATGATGAGTGATAAAACCAAGCAGGAAGACCAAATGGCATTTCCTCAGAAAAAGCAGCTGGCTGGAGACCCAAGTGATCCTCACCTAGCAGAGATGCCCAGACAGGAATGCAAACTTCCCCTCCCCAGCGCCCAGCCACGGAGCTCTCCTGCAGAGCGAACACAGCACACTACATCTTGATTCCAGAAATGCCGCCTCTTGGAAAGAGCCAGGACATTCCAAGTCAGGGCTAAATGACAGTTGCTCTCACCCCTGCGGCCGCCAAGTGACCCACAGGGTGAGAACTATGCCACTCACTGCAGACAAGACCCGACACCAAGAAAATGGTCTGGCCTCAAGTTGCTCAAAATATTAATAAATTTTATGGCTGTCAGCAAGTTACAGGTAAACCCAAAATACAGGTCTTTGTCTTTCAGCTCCCTCTTAAATATGAAGAAATTTGTTCTCCAGTTACTTGGGTCCTATCACTGGGCCATAACCAGTTTTAGATTTTAGTCAAAGCTGACACTCAAAGAACAATTTATATCACCATTCCAAAGTCAGAACTGCATATTAAAGTAGACCTACTTCTTTCAATACTTGGAATTTGTAGTTTCTTTAGTCAAAGACATATCAAAAATTGATCTTTGAAAAATAGTAACTGGGCCCTGCACCATTAATTCTGATCTGCCCATCCGCTTTGGAAGCAAGATCTATTCAAAAAGCGACCTACAGATTTACCGAGCAACTATTTAAATTGATAACTGTAATCTAGATAAAGAGTGCCAAATTCTATAAGCAAACACAGGGTTTTAAAGAGATCGAGATGATTTTTAGATCTTTTCCTTTTCAAGTCATTTATATTTTGACTTTGGACAGTCATATAATTTTTCACTTAAATTGAGTGATGGGCTTGACTGTAAACACCACAGGCTGAGCTCCTTCCCATCCACCAGCCACCCTCAGCACACCCACCCCAGCACCTGGCCCATTCCTTTCCCTTAGCAAAGGAAAAGGGCTCGCAGATGCGAAACATCTTACCAAAGTTGCATAAAGCTGACAGAGCTGGCTCAGAACCCATCCTTGTCTCCCCACCCAGACAGAGAAACCACCTGCCAGCCACCCTCTGGAGCCCTGATTTCTAGAGTGTTCCCTGCAGTGCAGCTAGGACTGTTTGAGGGAGCCCTTAAGCTTCAGTCACTTAGAGCCATGAGTTTTGGTCATGAACCTCTATAGAGCAAACATTTTTTAACCTATATTCCCAATATACTTTTTTTAAATACCAATTTACAAGTGATAAACGACTGTCCTAATAAATTTGTAAGTCTTGTAAAAATACAGATGTTGACATTTGACATTAAAAGTATGACTAGAAATCCGAATATTTCCTTTTAGCGCCCTGGGGATGTGCTCACACAGTGCGTGTTGTAGAACCTTCCAGGCCAGTCCATTCCGGCTGCTGTGTCTGCAGACTCAGTTTGGTGACGGGGTCAAGTTGGTGGTTTGGGGAGCTGTGGGAGGGGTGAGTGGCTTTCACTTTAGAAACTCCTCCCCCACCCCCATAGAATGCTAAAGGAAAGAAAACAGGTGAGAGAAAACTGTTTCCTTCTTACTCCTATTATGGTATTTTTGTTCATTAAAGCATCTCATATCCATCCATTTATAAAAGAACGCAGTTCGTATGATTTTTAGCTGAGGGAACAGGATAGTTCCCATTTTAGTATCTTTAACCTAAATTATTGCGAAGGAAATGGCTACGTATGTTCAGAGGAAAACTGCCTGCTTCCATCAGTGAGACTACCTGTCACAGTCACTACAGAAAATGGGTGAGAGTGGGGACCCAAGGAAAACTAAACCGAGAGGCGTCTCTGCGACTGGTGGACGTCGTTCCCGTTACCGCCAGGCGGTGGCGCTCGAGGCAAATGGTGCGGCTAAATGGTCCCTGGCGCCCTGACGCTGAAGATGCTCTATAAGCGTCTTCATCACAAAACCCCCTTCACGAGGTTCAGAATCGTAGAGCCTGCTTCAGTGCGTGGTGAGGTGAACGAGAGAAGCACCCGGGAGCCATGTGAGTCTGAGCCTCGTGAGTCTGTTCTGCTGAGAGGACAGGCACCAAAGCCAAATAGAAGGTCTGAAAGAGCAGGGCACCCCAAAGGGACATTTGGCCATTGGAACCAGAAAAACGCCAGCACCCCCAGGGCTCAGAGCACAGCCTGCTGCAGCCAAGGCTGGCAGCGGGAAAAGTGAGGGATCGCGTGAAACCCGAGGCAAGAATCCCAGGCCTGGCTGTGGGAATAAGAAAGGGCTGGTCCTTTAGGACCGCAGGGCAGCCCCTCCTCAAGTCTCGAATGGGCTGTGCCAGTCAACACTAGGAAGGGAGCCCCCAGACAAAACCCTATTGGGAACCAGCCCTTTGGGATTCAGCCCTTTTGGGATCCAGCCCTATTGGGATCCAAATTTTTGCGTTAGCCCACACTCACAGCCTAGCTCAGGTGGCAGAGAGGAGAAAGAGCCCCCATTCCAGGCTTTCAGGTTTTATGAGAGGTCTTTTCAGATCGCACTTGTTCTCCTTTCATTTGCAAATGAACCCAAGGTGATTGTTTTCCGAGCTGTCTTATTCCTTTACAGAATTATGCCTGTGCTTTGCAAGTCAAAAGATCTCCTGTCCTTCCCATCAGTGTTTAAATGCAGGTAATTCTCATCTCTATTTAAATTGACCTGAAAAAATAAAGGGGGGTCAAGTAGGCAAAGATTCCTAAGGAAGGAAGCGATCCTAAAAGCTGGGCTATGCATTTTACTTAAGTCTGCATGTTTTTCAAGACTTCTACAATGGAATGTTCCTGAAACCTGAAATGTTAACGGTAAACACCTAGTCATTTGAATAAACAAAGCATATTCTACAGCCCTGTTCTGGATAAGAATAAAGTGAACTCTCTTAGAAAAAATTTATGCCATTCCTTGAAGATTGGGGGAAGACGAAGAGAGGGGATTGTGGCTCACAATAAAGAATCAAGAATGAGAAAAGCCAGCATCTCTGGGGCAATCACCACTTCTTATGAGGCTGAACCAGGAAGCAAATGGAGCAGAACAGCACACACCTCTTCCAGGAACACTCGAGCTCAAAGCAGATGTCGCAGGAGGATGGGAAACCTGGATCCTCTGTCATGTCATTTCCTATTTCTGTTTCATTTTGTGCCAGTCTCTGGAAAATTCTCCGTGGCTATTTTCCCACACAAGGACTCAGCTCTGGGAGAATTCAAGTCCTAACAGAATGAAAAACTAAGAGCCCACACCTGCAGGAAACAGCCTATAAAGACGTGTGCGTGTAGATTGCAGCCCTCTGCTCAACTCGTGTAACTCGAGTGGGTGCGGATGTTGGATTGTTACCTGCTAATTGCGATGGCTGCTCTGTCCCTGGTGGCTGAGCGGGAAACACCTACACAGAAGACCGTGGGTGCTCTGTTCTGTCCAGCTGCAGGCCTTCTTCATGCAGATGTGTGCTTTTGTGAAATAGTCTGGGCTCTGTGAAAAGGAAACGCTTCCTTGAAAACAATGTGGTCATTCTCCCCAAAGTTATACCATAACCCAATTTAAAAGAGGGTGGGAAGCCACCCACTGAGATCTTGATCCAGCTCTAAATTAGAGTCCAGAAAACCAAATGCCTCCATCGTCCATTATGTGAAAGCCCATTTAAGCTTTGGCCATTATGCTAGAAAAGTATCCATTTACCAAAATGTACTGTCTATTTTGTCCCAAAAGAATAATAGAAGGAAATAATAATAATGATGATGATAATAGAAGGAAAGCAGGAGGGAGCACATTCTTGATTACATACCCAGAAGAAACGCCCTACCTGAAGAGGCAGTGTAGACTATGTGGCGGGGAACGTGGCTGCGGGAGGCACGTTTCCTGGGTTCAAATCCCATTTCTGCAAATTGCTAGAGGTGGTCCCGAGACGGGTTAACTGTTCAACACCTGCGTTCTCATCTGTGACCTGGAAATCGTAGCAAGATGCCTTTTGAGGTGGCTTCAAAGTGCTAGTCAACACATGCAAAACAGCGAGATAGGGCTTGTGCCACAACATCCAAAGGGCTAGTGTGTCTCCTGTGTCATTATCTTTCCCATTCGATCACTTTTTTCCAAGCACACAGATTAAAAAGTTTCAGTCCCTTCATGGTTCAACAGTCCTGTGTCTCATACATCTTATTCTGTAAAACTTTCCAAAACTCTGTTCCTTTCCTAGCAGAGAGTGAACAGCTCTGTGGCTTAGAGATAGCGCCACGTCATAAGACTGGAGCTGTAAAATTTTTCAATGTTTTGAGCTCTTTGGAAACAACCTAAGTGTCCAACAATAGGGAAGTAGCAAAAAAAAAAAAAAAAGAAACTGTAGAAATACATATTTACCAAAAAATTAAATAACACAAATAAATGCTTGTGCCCTGGTAAGTGCAAAGGTATGAACATTTTTCTGAATAACACTCACGAGCAGGTGAAATGATGAGTAGGAAAAGGCAGACAGTCAAATGCTACTGGTGGCTTCTGAGAGGGGAGGAAAAACCTGTCTTAGTTCCTCCGATACATTTTTCCAGATTTGCCAAATTCCCACAAGATTAATTGAGCACTTATTTTGTGGAAAGCAGGGGTCTGAGTGTTTAATGTACTCAATTACATCTTCTTCACAAACGCCATTGTAATTAGATGTTATTGTTCCTGCTTCACACATGGGAAAAAACAAGGGTGAGAATCGCTAGCTGCTCCTGGCTAACCCCTGGGAGGTGGGGGGCCGGGTTCTAGGGCGGGTTTCTAACCCCAGATGCAGAGTCCCGAGCTCGCCACATGGGAATCGTGGGAGAAACCACTTGAAAAGAATTTAATTTTGTCAGACGTAATTTGACAAAACATGCTATTTCCATCAGCATACGTTCTCCAGACATATCATGAATTTAGTCACCGTGGAGCCCAAAACAGTATCTAAGCAACACTAACGCGTATGGCTCGTTTTGAATTTTTTTCTAAAATATCGGTACTTTTTTCAAATATCTTTGTTGAAGGTGCCTTCTGGAGACACACATCTAGATTTTTCCTCTAAACAAGCCAACGACATCATTCTAGATCATGGAAAAAAAAAAAAAACCGTGCTTTTAAAAATACTGGAATCTTCTCCCGCAGTGTGGCTTATGAGCCACCAAAAAGGCGTGAGCCGAGCCCGGGATTCGGAATCGCAGAGACCCGGCGAATGCCAACATCCACTTCATGCCCTACCTCCGCAAAGGACCAAGGTTAAGACTTTTAAAAAGCAGAAAAGAAAATATCTCTTTTCATTTAAAAATACATCTAAATTAACATCTTCAGGGGCGTCTACCTATGTCTTCAAAAAACCCTGGCCTGAGACCCCGGCACACCGCACGGCTGCTCCCTGGACTGACGAGCGTTTCATTCAAGCGAACAGCCACCCTCCGCCGTGCCACACACGCCTCTAAGACGTAAAGACAAACGGCACATCCTTTTGGAAACACCTGCTCAGTCCAGGGGTTGAAGGCTAAAAAACGAAAAAGTCTACAGATTTTGGGCCTCAGGAATCAGGGCACCAGAGATGAGGTGAACATCCACTTCAGCCTTGGACAAAGCTCCTTTCAGGGCGGTAAAGAGGGAGCACGAAGAATTCGCCCTCCAAGTCCGGGTAGCCAGTGAAAGAGGTAGGCGAGGGTTTGGATGGTGGTGGGAGGGGGACCCTAGCAACTGAGTTTACGAAAGATTCTGGGGAGCTGTGCCCACCCACGTGCCAGCTGCAAACCCAGGGTAAGCAGCGCCTTCCAGTGAGAACTTGCGAGAGTTAAAACACGCACAAGTCTTTGACGCAAACGGAGGCTTGGCATAAACCCCGCCCTCCCGGCTGCCCTCTCTGTGTTTGCCAGTTCCTTTAATCACATGACACAACCACCTCATCTAGTGCCTTCTCAAAAGAAGTCCTTGAATTCATCTATTTGCATCCATCAAAGACTCCTTTCCTTTCAAATGATCTCCTTTGGGCCTCCCTAGTGACGCAACAGGTTAAGTGCAGCACTGTGAAGCTATCCAGAGCCACTGCTGCACGAGCTCCATACCTGGCCAGGGAGCTTCCCACAGGGCGCAGCAGACCTCTCCTGTCTCCCCGCTGCTCCCCTCAGCAGTGTGTTTCAGTTGATCTGCCTGTTCTGCCCCTCATTCTGTCTCTGGTGAATCCTCTCACCACCCCACACCACTGTTCTACACCCCGCCTTGTAGGCATAAATAAATAAATCTTTTTAAGTAAATAAATAAAATTATCTCCTTTTTATTGCAGCACTATTCACTATAGCCAAGATATGGAGACCACCTAAATGCCCAGAACAGCTGAGCAGATCAAGATGTGGTCTCTACACAAATGGAATACTACTCAGCCATGAAAAAAGATAAACTCATGCCATTTGCGGTGACATAGATGGAGCCGGAAGGGATTATGCTCAGCCAACTAAGCCTGAAAGAGAAAGACAAACAGCAGATGGTGTCACTTACATGTGGAATGCAGAGAAACCAAACAAAGGGTCGGACAAAGACAAACATTACAGTCAACCCTTGGAAGCTGACCATAGAGCTGAGGCATCCAGAGAGAGGAGAGAGGAGATGGGGAGAGCACCATGGACTACGGAGGAGGACTGTGGGAGCAGGTGATAAAGCTAATTCCGGTGGGCCCCCCAGTGTTCATAATTATAGGTAGTTAAGGGGGTAGGAAAAACATGTCATATCACGAGCCTGCAGGACCTCAGTTTACCTCAACTACAAATAATCCACGTGCCAAAGTGGCACATCTTGGGGAGCCCTGTCTGAACATATTGGGGAGGCGCTTCCCTATCGTGGAACCCAGGCCCCCTCCAGCCATATCTGCGTAACTCTCTGAAAGTCTTATTTTTCAGCTTTGCATAAAGGGCATGGCCTCTGCTACATCAACAACCCTGTCATTTGCTGGAGAAAGGGCACGGGCAGGGACAGGCCCTCTCCCCAGCCCCCACCCCGTTTGTGCAAAGCCTCTGAGCCCCCCAGCTGATTTCACGCACACCTCGGGCTCCATTTGGGGAAGCTGCAGGTCAGTGCCGCCGGCAGTCAGCCCCGGGAAGACAGGTTTCCCCACGTGTGGATGTGGACGTTTTGACGGATGTCGGCGTTCTCTTCTGGGACGGTTTAGTTGTGCAGAATGGAGAGAAATTCTGCAGCTTTCTCAGCCCCAGGGGCTGGCGGAGCCCTGACTGACCGCAGCTGCAGAGGCGTCTGTCTGTGTCCAAGGCCGCTCCCTGCTCCCGCCCGGGAACTGGCTTCCCGCCCCCTGGACAGCGGTTGCAGCGGGAGGGCCAGGACCTGCATCTGAGCCTCCAGGGCCTCGGACACACAAGGACAACACCTGTCCGTTAAATCCATAAAGGGTTCCCCCTCGGGTGGCCGTTTCCCAAACCTGTCTAAAACTGGACACGCCTTGAGAGGATTGTGCCGAAGAGCCGGCTCTTGGGGACGAGGCCAGGGGGGCAGTCTGGGGCGGCGGGCAGCTGCCGAGCTTCCTTGCCGGCGGTGGGGGAGCCCAGAACCCTTCGCGTACCTCACACTCGACTCTCTTAGGGACTCGTTCTGCCTAAAAATGACTTAAACTAAAAATAGCGTCATCACCGGTCAAATACAAAATAGCTGCCTCGCTCTCGTTTCTCTCTCTCTCCACACACCCGCATGAAAATCAGCACTAAAAAAAATTTTAGATTTAGAAAATTCAGATAAGGAAAACACCACTGGTAATTCCACCACAGCTAAGCTTTTTGGCATTTTTCTTTTTGCATTTTCCTTTGGCATATTTCCCCCAGGTCAAGTCTCTTGACCCACACGCTGGAGAAGACGGAGGCAGGATGCCCCTCCCCAGAAGCCCCTGAGCCTTTCACCCACACCCTTTCTTGGGCCACACCAGAGGACCCCAAGGAGTTTGCCTCAGGTCCCCAGGGGTGTGGCCTGACCAGAAGGGCGTGGGGGCCACTGAGGCCGGGGCGGGGGGGGGGTTCCCGCCTGCTGCTCCCAGTCTCCTGAGCCGAAAGGAGACGCAGGGAGAGTCCGGCACGGCGGTGGGTGCAGGTCTGGGGGGCACAGAGGCAGCCACGGGAGCAGGAAGCAGAAGAGGACGTGGCTGTGACCTCAGGATTGGTGGCCTCCATGGGGGAGCCAATGCAGAAATTGCCGGGGCTTTCCCAGGATGGGGTGCAGCTCGGGGCCAGCTGCGCCAGAGCCGGTGGGCAGAACGGCCTCCTGGCTGGCCGGGGAGTGTCCGCCCCGCTGCCCAGTCACCCAGCCCCTGCCCTGGGCACCCCGTACCCCTGATCTGCCCTACCCTGCTCTGGCACAGCCGGCACCCACTCCGGCTGGGGGAGTGCAGGGGCTGACGGGAGACCTGGGGTGCACTGGGTGACGTTCCTCTGCAGGCAGGGCTGTGCGCACACCCTGCATCTCTGGGGGGGCTGCAGGGCGCCTGTGCCTCTGTGTGGGGGCCTGTGTGGGGCAGGCCCCGGCGCTGGTGATGCCAGCTGGACTGGGCCTCCTATTGTCCCCTCCCCTCCCAGCAGGCTGGGGTCAGTGGGTGACACCCCGCAACATGAAGCCACCTCCCTCACACAAGTATAGGTGCCCCCCCACGCCCCTGTGTTCCAAGGGCTTCGGGCAACTCAAATTAAAGCTAAAAAAAGAACCTTGGCGCCAGGAAAGTGGGAGTGAGAGGAGCTGAGCAGTCACCTCCTCCCTCACCTCTTAGACACGCCCTTCGCCAGAAAGGGCCCTGGGCTCGGCCTGGTTCTGAAGTCCTGCTTGTGATGAAAGGTGGCCACGCCCAAGAACGCGCCTCTGGGTCCTGCTTCTCTGAGAGTCGGTGACTAGACAGTCCCGCTGAGAAAAAGCAAAAGTACAATCGCAGTTGATCTTTCGTCACCCTCTGAAACCAAAAGTGCTGACCTTGTCCCTGTCAGAAGTTCAAGGTCCACCTAGCTGCTGTCCCACCTGACCTGTCCCTTCCTGGTGTTCGGCCGTGGGGACAGAACGTCTCCGGCGGGGACCTGCAGGCAGGCCCTGACGTCACCTCAGCTCTGGCGAAGGCTGCTGGGTGGTTGTGTCATTTGCTTGTCAGCAAAACATGTTCTGACAAGGGAGATTCGCTGTCACCCTTGGGTGAGCGGCCGCAGCCGTCGTGTCTCCACGGGACCTGCACCGCGGGGAGGCTCTGTGACTGATTTCCTACCGACTTAATTTCCTTTCAAGAAACAGGCACTGTTTTAAGCTCTTCCTAACATTAGCTCATTTACCACTCTCGGCTCCCTGCGGGCAGTTACTATTAGCGGCTCCCTCACAAGAGGAGCGGCTGCCTGAGTCACCGCAGACGGCAGCGAGCGCCTCCACTCCCTTCACAGCGTTGCTGGAAACCGGGATCCCCCTGAAGCGCCCCGCGTGCCTGAGGGGCTCTCGTTCCCCTGCCCTCTGGGTCAGAGGTTCATAGAGGCCTGGGTCGTGGTGTCCCTCCCTCCCCGTCCCCTACTTCCCCTCCCCCCTTCTGGGTGGTTCTTGAAGGACCCACAGGGCCCTTCCCCTCGCTCCCAGCCTTCCCCCGCCCCCCATCTCCCATCCCCCATCCCCCACCCCCGCCCCGCACTGTCTGGTCGCGACGGACGGCCACCGCAGCGGCCTTTCTCCTCCATCCGGGGCCCGCGGAATGTCTCCGTCTGTCTCTGGACCCCGGGCCTGCAGGACGAGCGCCCGTCCCCCCTCACCCTAATTACCTCCTTAAAGGCCCTGAACCGAATTGCAGTGGGGCTCGGGCTTCAGCTGGGGCGCGGGGCCCAGCCCAGCCCACGCCAGCGCCGGTCCACGAAGGCCGGACTTTTGGACTCAAAGCCCGGTTCAGGTGGGCGCTGGTTCTGCCCGTGGCTTTGCTGCGAGCCCGCTGGTCGCCCCTTTAAAGCCGCGTGGTGGGCCGCGTGCTTGTGAACGGGCTGGTTCTCCGCTCCCCTCAGCAGGGCTTCACCAGAGCATGGAGACTGCGCCCAGCGCAGCGCTGCCGCCGCCTGCCGCCCGGCCCCTGCGGACTCCGGTGCCGTAAGGAGCCTCTTGTCCCCCCACCGTGTGGCCCTCCCACGTTTCCTGGTCACCTGCATCGTTCCAAGTGGCAGTGCCAGATGCTCTGGCCCCCCTGGGGACCTCCCCAGCCCCGTTTCCACCCCCAGGGCGGTCTGGCCTCCCGAGCTGGGCCAGCGGGATGACTGCGGGTTCTTCCTGTTCCCAGTCAGGGTAGCGGGCAGGGAGGGACCCCGCGGCCCTGCGGCTCTAGAAGGGGTGTGAGGCCCAGAAGAGGACACCCCGACAGGAGAACAGCCGTCCAGCTCCCATCGCAAAGGCAGGAAGCCCCGCTGAGGATGAGGCCCGGGCTGCCCGTTCCCTGCACACAGCATCTCCCCCCGCCGCGCCGGAAACGCGCTCTCTGATCCCGGGGCTCCCCGCTCGCTCAGCTGTAGCGCATCTCGCAAAGATGTGCTAAAATAACTTCCACATGTCACTCCCGGACGCGGCTTGTTCAGGGGGGACGCATGTCGGGGATCCCTGCAGGGGGACGGGTCAGCTGCCCCGCGGTCCAGCAGCCAGAGCCCGGCTTTGAGCTAAAGCCACTTCCAGGCTCAGGGAAGGAGCCGCAGCCGGGGGCTCAGCCTCACGCCTCCGGACCAGGTGGGCGTCTTGCTCAGGCCGCGCTGAGGCTTCCCCTTCAAACCCTGAGGCAGACATTTGCCTGCTAGCTGGAGAAGGGGGCGGCCAGCTCCCCGTCCCCCCAAACATCTGACTCCCAGCATTCCGAAGATGCAGGCAACTTTGCACAGAAAAGCTCTACAATCTTATAATTAAATTAGGTGCTTGCGGGAAACAGCACAATTAAAACCAGAAAATAATTTAGAACGATTAAGCCCATTAGGGTAGGACATTTCTTATTTAGCGGAGAGGAAATACAATTAGGTGAAGGCCTTATTAAAAACACCTACACAGCGAGCTGAAACCTCCCAGACGCACGCCCGAGCCCCGCGCCTCGCACGGCATCCGCGTCCTTTTTTTTTTCTTTTCTAAATCAAATTAGAAAGCCGAAGTCAGTGATTCCCCAGGAGAAATCCTTACACCTCAAAGTAGATTGAAAGAAATTTCATCTGAAGCTGCCTGGAAACTGGTACAGAACAAAGCTATTCACATTGTTTGGGGATGGAAGCTCTGATTTTGTGAGAAGTAGCTCTGCTCTACAAGGGCCTATGGTGATGGTGCACGGGTGAGTGGGTCATGGGGCTCTTTAAAGGACTACACCTGAAAGAAGCAAGCGTGGATTGTCCAAAGAGAAAGAATGATGTAAAATGTATATAATAATTTTTTTAAAGGTAGCTCTGTTCTATCACTTACGTAAATCTACGCAGACCTTAAAGAATACAGCAGGGGTAGACATCCGCTTTGCAAGGTGCAGACAGAAAGGCTCTTGCAGCGATGCCACAGCTGCAGGTGTGGCCTGCAGGTGAATAGGAGCCAAGCCCAGCGGCGTGGCCCCATGAAGGTGCAACCCCAGCTGTGGGGGGACAGGTTCTCAGCCTGCGTCCTTGGTCTCGTCTGTAAAATGGGGGTTTTAGAACCATCTTTCAGGTGCGTTATGGGGAGTAGGGGAGACGACCTGTGGTTTGCTTGGCATTGCCCCTGCTCAGGAAATGCCCAGGTTAGCGATTTCAAAGACTAAAAATACCAGCACACAGTCACGGTCCTGTTGAGCAGCCTGCTGGAAGTGTTTCGTTGTGTAGCATCTACTCAACCCTCATGAAGACCTTGTGAGTCGGCAGAGTAATTCCCTCCCCATATTACCACGTGGGAAATCAGGCACAGAGGGTGTGGATAACATTCCAAAGTCAAAGCACGGGCAGGGCTGAGCCTGAGCTCAAACCCTCCTTCAGGCGCATCAGGTGGAGTCCTGGACCATCTTCAGGAGACTCAGCAGGCAGTCTCCAGAGGCAGTGACCAAACGGCACGCGCGGACCCCACACTTCAAAGCAGTCTTTTTATTATTATCTTGTGTCATTGTTCGTTTCTGTATAACATTTTATGTCCCCCCTCAGGTGCAGTCCCCGCAGTCTCCCACCACCAGTGCCCCAGCGATCCAGCTCCACAGCCCCTTGTGCTCTTCCCTCCCCTGCTGTGGCCCCTCCCCTCCCCTGCTGGGTGCCTCAGATCTGTGGTCAGCCTGCAGGTTTGTCCCCGTCCTGAGCCTTTGTCCAGTTTCTCTATATCCCACATCTAAGTGAATCCATCTGACAGTTCTTTTTCCTTCTGGCTCATTTCACTGGGCATCACCCCTTCCAGCTCCGTCCGTGTTGCTGCAAATGGCATGAGTTTATCTTTTTGATGGCTGAGTAGTATTCCATTGTGGATACAGACCACATCTTCTTGATCCACTCGTCTGTTCCGGAGCATTAAAAACTAGCATCATTCGGGCCTCCCTGGTGGCGCAAGCGGTTAAGCGCTGCGCTGTGGAGCTGTCGGCAGTGCAATGGGGTTCGACGCCCGGCCGGGGAGAATCCCACATGGTGTGGCAGACCTCTCCTGCCTCGCCCGCTGCTCCCCTCAGCAATGTAATTCTGATCAGCCTGTTCTGCTCCCCACTCTGTCTCTAGTGAACCCTCTCACTGCCCCCGCCTCTGACCTATACCCCAGCTTGTATGTATAAATAAATAAATCTTAAAAAAAAAACCAAAAACTAGCATCATTCACCCCGGTGGCCAGGGGCAGGAAGCCAGTGCCTCAGTCCTCACTGTTCCCTATTGTGCAACCTTCAGATACACAGACCAGTGAAATCACAACAGTTCCCCAACAGCATGGTTCAAATTTCAGCTATGTGGGCAAATACCTGTGAGTGATTGCAGAAAGCATAAACCTAGCCAGAGGCAAGTCCACAGACGCTCAGAACTACAAACAGGCGTCGCTGTTTTCAGTTTGCTGCTGGTCCCGCGTGTCTGTGATTCGGTTCAACTAATTCCAGTTTTACTTCCAACACTATCAATTTTTTTTCCTTCGCTGAATTTTCTCATTTTTTGGCCAACTCCCTCTTTCACTGTCGGTGTTTGGAAACTGCCGGGTGGGTTTATCAATGGTACAAGCAAACAGCACAGCTACACGCCCCGCTGTCTGCACGGGAACCACAGAACTTCGACTGCGGCCAAGCCCAGCCTCAGGCCCGCGCATGCGCATTCTCTCCGGCAGCAAAGAACTCCGCACAGGGCAGCGAGCCAAGCGGCGGGGTAGGTGGGAGGCAGGTGATGGCGCCCGCTAAGAGCATACTTTGCTGGGCTGCATGCTTTCCGTTATCTACCCATTATCCCTTCTCTGTTTCCTTCTTCTCTTTCTGAACCTATTATTTTCCTCTCATCAAAACCTTGAGAGCCCTCAGAGCACAGCTCATCCGCCCATGCCCCTCCACGCCAAATCCCTCCAGGTCCTCCACCTCCTCTCATTCTTCCTGCCCCCGTCACCAAGCTTGTCATCTATAGCCCTGAGACCCTGCCAGCCCATGGCATCCTTCCAAACTCAAGGCTGTTGGGCAGAGACCCTCTCTCTTGGCTCCATCCTCCCCATTCCCATCTCCAGGAGCCCAGCTGTGCTTCTGTGGGTACCCGTGGTCAGGCCAAAGATGATCCGTCCCCTGTGAGGTGGAAGCAGGTGTCTCCCACTGGACCCACCCAGATGCAGGATGCAGCCGAGGAAACTGTGAGGGGGTATTTGGAGTCACTGAGGGAATCCACACCCCTCACTCCCTCTAGGGTAAAAAAGAGAGTTGTCATGTTTTTCTGCCCTCCCCTCAATGATGGACCCCTGCAGGCCCGTGCGCAGGCCTGATGGCGGCACCTGGAGTGGGGTGTGGGCCTGCGTGAGGGGGCGCACCTGGGCCAGAGACCGGGCTCATAAGCAGAGGAAGCAGCAGCAGAAACAGAAGCGGCAGAGAACAGAGTATAGAACAGAGGACTTGTTGGGGTGCAGCAGAGAGGCCACGAGACGCCGCCAGAGAGCCCAAGAGAATGAAGATTGGCCGGGGGGGCTGGGAAGCCCCCCAGGCCCCCGGCCCCATTGCCTGCCCTGTCCCTGGCTGCCTCTCTACAAGAGACCAATAAAAAGCCTAGAAAGCCACCGAGGGTTCCAGAACCACTTCCTTTTAGACCCCTGAAGAACCTGTGCTCCTGGCGTCATCTTGCCACTACGCCCCCGATGCCACGGAAGCCAGCTGGGGCTTCACTTGCCACAGGGGCAGATCAAGCCACGTGCTTGGCGGCCCTGTCCCTTCTCAGCTCTCACCAAACTGAGGGGCTGTGAGTGTGTGATCTGGTTGCAAGGCGGCACCAGGCGCTCCGAGGACTGGGCCAGGTTGCTCAGCCCCAACCCTTGTTCCCCCCACGAAAGCACCAGGACTGGCTGCTCGGAGCTGGAGCCTGTCCCCGGAATCTGAAGAAGGGGGATGAGTTTCTGCAGCTGCCGCTGCCCATGGCCCCCGCGGCCTCTGTCCGCTCTGCAGCCCCCTTCTCCCTGCTGAACCCTCTCCTCCCGAGTGAGCCATCTTTGAAAGTGAGTTTTGGGGTGTGACTGCCAATATTTGGTGCTGACCACCTGGTGGGGACAAAGCTGCCCTGTCCCCCATCTGGAAGGAAGGCTGCCCTAGGGGGGCCACATCAGACCCCAAAGGCAAAAGGAGGGTTTTAGGGGAGCAAGCTTGCTGTGGTGCACCCCTTCCCGCAGTCAAGAAGAGGAGAGGACCCAGCACCCAGGGCCACATGGGTAAGTGACCCAGAGGGGTGCTGCCGCATGCCTTTCCTCCCCCATGAGTTTGGGGTCACTTCCCCCGAGAGTCTGGGCCTCCTCTGGGTGCTCGTGTGGCCCCCCTGAGAGGTGCAGACAAACCCTCTGCAGGCCAGGAGGGGACAAGCATAGCTCAAGTGGCGCTCTCCCGGCTCCTGAGACGGTCACCCTGTGTCCCTGCCGGCGTCACCCCAAAAGGTGAAAGCCTAGGTGAGGTCTGATTCCCCAGGATGGGGACCGCTTTCTTGGAAGCCCCAGCCACAGCTTGTTCTCCTGGGCGAATGGGAAGGCACACCCAGCACTCCACCCTCAGTGCCCCAGGGGACCCCACATTTCCTAGGCCCCCTGCGGCGATATCTCTGGGGAGAGTCAATTCACTCCATTTCTGAAAAATGCCGATGGCAGGTCATGGGCAAGAGCAAGAGGGTCTGGGGGACAGGCTAGCGGATGGGAGGCTGTGTTGGGACAAACCTGGGGGACCCCAGCACAGCCTGCCCCGCTGGCACTGGGAACAAGAATCTGATCGCTCTTGGCCTCTGGCACAGTGGGTAGCGCCTGAGCACGTGGAAAAAGCAAGTTGATTTTGCTAAAATTGTACGTTCATCTCGTCTCTGCCTCTGCCTGAAGTGTTTTCAACACGCCGCTTAGCTTATCACTTGTTTGTGTTAACAAGGATTAACAACTGGGCTAAATTTGCTTAGACAGGCTCTATAATATTTTTTTAAAAAGAAGAAGAAAGCAGCAAACTACGTAGAGTTTCCAAATCCAAAGAACATTCCGTTCTCTGGTCTTCGGTTTACAACTGGCTGTGCTGTACATCTAGAAGGCAGGCTAGAGCTTGTCCAAAGACTGGAGCCGTCTGAAGTGTGAGACAGCTATTATTTATTATGTAATTGGAGGAGATTCTGGCTCGGGGAAATGTTTAGCTGAGAGCAAAGACGATCCGTCCTTAATGGTTCTTAAAATTAAAATGGATCTGCTCCTTTGATAATGCCTCAGCTGTTCCTCTCTCCTCTCCTCCGCGGGGAACGTGCCAATTCGGGGGTGACACAGCACCCAGATGACGGAAAAGTGTGAGCGCTCTTTGAGCAAGAAAGTCAAATATTTCAAGTGAGCATGCTTTGTTAAGGAGGGGTTTTAAAGCACACTCAAAGCCTTAAATTTAGAACTCTGACATTTCGTCTCCCCGATCAGTTTTCTTGAACAGAGCCAGGAATCACTTTCTGAGACCTGTCTCTGCTTTAAAAGCATTAAGATAAATTGCCCCTATTTTATTAAATGTGTTTCATAATGTCTTCAGCCTATGGAAATTGTTCCAGTTCAATCACAGAAAAGAAATGCTTAGTAATAGCACTGGTTACCTTCCTCTAGGTGACTAAGCCAGCCCCAGCAACACCACCGGCTGTCGGCAGGGCTAGCGGAGCCCCGGCCCCCTCCTCAGCTGACAGGAGGAGGGGCTCAGGGAGGGGTCCCACCCTCCTTGCCAGTCTCTCCCTTAAGCTGCTTATTTTCTTCTCAATTCTTAATACCCCTCAACTCCATTATTGCCTGGCTTATGTAACTGCCTTTTTGTCCTGAAAAGCAAATAAATACCAAGAGGACTGGGCCTCTCTCTGTTCCGTCTGTGTCCCCAGCTTCTAGAAAACACATACCAGGGGCTCAAAAGACATTTGTGGAGTGGCATGACAAAGGCACTGTGAATTCATGAACATGAGAAGATTTTTGTCTTTCATGGCATGCAATAAATGCCTGTGTGTAAAAATGGTGGTGGGCGTGTGTGGGCCACTTGTGCTGTGGATTTCTGACCCCCACAAGAAACTCCAAAGCCATCGATGGAGAATCACTGACCCAAGGTCCGGTGCTAAAGTGAAATGCTGAAGCTACGCTGAGCAAACCCACTTGGTTTTTTCTTGGGGAGCAGGTGGGGGCAATGACAGCTGATGTACGTTTAACCCAACAGGGTTAAAAAGAAAATGAAACTGATGTACACAAGCAAATTCAGTGCATTATGGAGCGCCAGGCACATGGGTTACTAAAGGTCAGGTTTCAAAGTCTGTAATAATGAAACTTCTTCTTGGGTCCCTGATCCAACAGAGCACAGGGTTGGGCTGCTGGCACTTTCAGTCAACTGATTGCAGTGATCTGTCACCCCGTCCTTGCCAAGGGAGGTCTGGATGTCCTGGCCACCATCCCTTTGGGCAAAGAACCCGGGCTCCCATGCCCATTTGGCCAGTGGCTGTGTCTTCAGCTCATGCTGGGGAGCAGGTGACGTGTGAATGCGCTCTCTGCTCTTGCCTTGGAGCTGTTCCCCACCCTCAAAATCTTCGCCCCCACAGGCTGGAGCCCCCACTGTTGGAGCGTCGTCTCTCATGCTTTTTATTTAGATCAAATGAAATCTTAAAGCACCTTGGAAACATTTTACCTCTGCCTTGACTTTTCCATCACAGTTAGCACACAAGCAAAAAAGCGCCAACAGGAGGCTCTTGATGGGTGTGCTCGCTCTGTTCTCACCCATGAAATGTGAGCCTCAGAACCCCGCTCCTTAGCAACCGGCGTGCACAGGTGGACCCAGCCTCTTCGAGGCACCTGGAGGAGCGCTTGCTTTTCCTTACTGGAGAAACCTAAACAAGGCCAATAAGGGGCTCAAACAAGTGTGCAATGTTGAAATGCAAAGAGGTTGTGTAACCTCTCACTGCTTCTGCTGTGTACACTGCACGTGCAGAACAGTGCAAGCCAGGAGCGAACAGCCCAACGAATCCCCTCCAACAAAGCAGCCGCAGGTCCCGGAGAACGTTGGGGGCAGAGGCCGCCCCTAGCGTCTCCCCCTGGTACTACACCCTCCGTCCCCATCAAAAGAACTGGATTCGCGTGGGTTTGGATGTTTGCATCCATGGGTGTTCGTGAGCTCAGCCTGAAATCCTCCTTTCTTGGATGTCCTGTCTTTGTGAGCTTATTTTTTTTTTAATATAATATTTATTTTTGTTATTCGTATCTTTTACATTATTATGTATTCCCCATAAGTTACCACCACCTGTTCACCCGTGGTGGAGCCATCACCATAGTCCTCCGTGCTCCCCTCCTCCCCCCTTTTGAGCCCTCCCCCTCCCCTCCTTCCCTGCTGAATGTTGCTGTCTTATTTGGCTCCCCTGTATTCCTGTTATAAGTGAAACCATTCGATATTTTTCTCTTTCTTTCTGGCTTATTTCACTGATCATGATCCCCTCTAGGGCCATCCATGCTGCTGCGAATTGCATGTGTTTGTGAGCTTCTTGTGTCAGAGAGAAGCTCTTGTAAATAGTTGAGAAGAGGGTCCCAATACAAATCTATAACTGATTCCCCTCCCTTAAATATTTCGTAGATTTGCCAGGAAACCCTTCCGACCCCAAGGATTTGGGAGTGGGGGTGGGGGGAGGGGGAAACAGTGCTAAATTGTGGACCAAATATTTTCATAGTTAAAGGATTGCTCTGATTTTCCTTCTTTTAAATGTCATTTTGGGAGTTGCTATTTTTCTAGGAATTTGTTCACCATTACAGCCATTTTTAAAATGTTTTACAACAAAGGTAGCCACAATGTCCTGTTACCATAGAAATGGTAGCGTTATTCCCTTCCTCATTCCTGGTATTGGGCAACTGTGTCTTCTTTTTTTCCTTTAATCTGTCTTGCCTGAGATTAAGTTCATTCATCTTTTTGATGAACTACTGTTTGGCTTTGTGAATGCCTCCGCTATGGGCTTGTTATGCCACCCGAGGCAGTCACTCACTTTTGGCTTTATCTGCAAAGATAAAGCTTCACAGTCTCTGCCTCTGTCTCTCCGGTGCCCTTATGGAAATAGGCGCCATGCACCCTGGCTAGGCATTCTTTGCTATTTTCTAGGCATTCTTACACCTTTGAGATTTTTATTTTTTATTTTTTTTAAGATTTATTTTTATTTATGTATATAAGAACTGGGATGTAGGTCAGAGGTGGGGGGGAGGATTCACCAAAGACAGAGTGGGGAGCAGAACAGGTGGATCCACTGCTGAGGGGAGCAACAGGGAGACAGGAGAGGTCTGCTGCACCATGTGGGTCAGCTCTCTGGCCGGGGATCGAACTCTTACCCCGAGAGTCTTTTAAACTATTTTCTAGAACTCAACATTTGTTGTTCTTATCTTTTCTTTTTTTCTCACCACCAACCCCTGTGCAACTTCCCCTCTTTCTGCTTCCTCCCTTCTCTTAGCATCAGAAACCTTAGTTCCTTGATTACTGCCATTAGTTTTTGTAAGTATTTTGCTTTGTCAAACCCTCCCCTCTGTAAATGTCCAATACTGGCCTTTGTCATGCTGACTTGCTTTGCTACCTGTGATCCCCTCAAGCTCCTTCTATGTTGCTGTCATGGAATGTTTCTTCTTCCCTCTGGATGGAGCGCATCTATGATGGACAGAGCGCCTTCCCGGCCCAGTCTTTGGTCAACAGGCATTTAGGTTGTTTCCTGTTCTCGCTATTCTTTAAAAACCATTTTCATCATAATTTCTGATTGCCCCAAATGACCTGGCCAACTATTATAAACATAGAATTCTTTCCTTGAAATTCACAGAGGCGAGTTTCTCACTTGGGGGTGGGGTGCCAATGGTAGAACCCATGTTCAGGAGTAAGACCCCACACTCTCCTATCCACCACCACAAGGAGAAGCGAGTGTGATGACCCGCAAGTGTGTTGCGGGCTGGAGTCTCCCTCGCAGGCTCCGCTTCGGGAGGGGCCCCCAGTGGGCTGTTCCACACAAGGTGGGTTCTGGAATGAGCCTGCTGGCGGCCAAGTGAGATGCTGCTTTTCCCACTAGCAAGATCTACCCTCTATGCTCTGGCTTCATTTCACTTTTCCCACATTCTTCTGGGCCCACGCTGTCCTGCACCCACACGCCTCACTCTCTGAGTCCAGGACCTTTGATTATTTCTAGATTCTTTGCAGACAGCCAGGGCCACCACTCACCACTCTCAAGGACCAAGTCCTCTTGGATTGCCTTTCCCGAAAGTTCTTTCTCCTCAATCCAGGCTGCGAGTAAAGAAAAGGCAGTCCTGGAAGGAGGAACCACAGCCTGCTTCTCACACTCCCCCAATGAGAAGGGAGCAGAGCCAGTCTACCCTTAGGGCTAAAAAAGGCACTTCTGGGGTCTCCCTGGTGGTGCAAGGGGTTAGGTCTCAGCACTACGAAGCTATCGGCTGCCACTGCAGCACAAGCTCAATCTCGGGCCAGGGAGCTTCCCACAGGGCGCAGCAGACCTCTCGTTTCTCCCCACTGCTCCCCTCAGTAGTGCACTTCAGTGGATCCACCTGTTCTGCTCCCCACTCTGTCTCTGGAGAATTCGCTCTCACCTCCCACACCTCTGGCCTACACCCCAGCTCTTGTATGCGTAAATAAACAAATCTTTTTTTTTTTTTTAAAGAGCACTTCTGAATTGGGAGCCAAGCTGAAAATGGTTTTCCCCAAATGGCCAGATCCAAGAGCCCCAGCCCCCTCTGAGGCCCGGTCTCTAGCTGCTGGATCTGGCTTAGAGGTTTGCTCCCTCCTGACTGGTGTTGTGTGAAGTAGCAGCCTCCTGTCTCTTGATTATACGATAACACTCTCCCTGAATGTTCAGACATGTTCTTGTTCTTGAATAAATTTAAGCGTCACAAGTTCCAAGAGCACCACAAAATGAGGACAGGAACCCAAGGCCAGGGGTCACCAGCCTCGTCTGTTCCCAAGAAGGATCTGAAGTTTTCAGGTTTCCCTGTTCCTCTAAACCCCTTCCATCCACCTGCGTGGGCGGCAGACCCTGCCCGGCACAGACCACAGTGCGGGGAGAGAAGCGGCCTCTCCCGGCCGCTGTCTGCGCCCCTTGGCAGGCCCCAGGGCAGGCTGCGTTTCCTCCGGGACTCAGTTTCCCCCAAGTCCCAGAGACGTGCACGGGAGGGCCACTGGCGGGTGGTGTTGGTCCCAGTTGAAGTGTGTGTGTGTGGGAGGGTCGGTGCTTGCATGTGTGTGTGTGTGTGAGCATGTGTGTGTGTGGGTGTGCGAGTGCATGTGTGCGTGTGAGAGTGTGGGTGGGTGAGTGCAAGTGTGTGGGTGTGAGTGCGACTGCCTGGGTGTGAGTGGGCGTGATATGCCCTGTGACGGCAGGTCCTGTGCCGGCGCGTCCAGCGGGGTTCCCACCTCATGCCCTGAGCTGCAGACTGTGGCTCTGGTCCCCCGAGAGGCAGATGGGGACAGGCGGGCGGACGGGAGGACCACGGCGGCTGTTGAGCACGGAAGTCACGGTCTCCGCTCGCGGTTTGGTGCTGTCTGGTGACCAGAACGTGCCCTCGGCGCTGAGCTGTTTCTCAGCGTTTGGCGAGACTACTCTCCTCGCATGTGGTTAAATGTCACCGCAGGCGCTGCCAGCTGTGCCACCCGGCGCAGGAGGTGGAGGAAGGGGCGGGGAGATCAGCGCAGGGGGCGGAGCTGCACTCGCCCTAAGTTGGGGAGCCACTGGGTGCCAGTGGGGTCAGGGCTGGAGTGATGGGGGCCAGCACGCGGCAGCGCCTTTAAATAAGATGCGGGCGAAGGAGCCTGCGCCCCCGCACTGGGGGTGAGGGAACCCCAGACTGCCCCAAGGAGCCTTGGGGTCTCCGATTGTGACAGGAGTCCCTGGCTAGGAATGTGGCCCCTGGAGAAGGGGGTGAGAGGTGGAAACGGGCACTTTCTCTCGGGTTGGGCGGCGGACAGCCCTGGGTGATGAGCGCCAGGGTGGCGCCCGTGCTGTTCAAACGCCGCATCTGAAACGCGCGCAAAGAAAAGAAGACAAAAAAGGCGAGGAAGTAGAGGACTTGATCTCGCGAGGAGAAGCCACCCTGAAATTCAGTAACTGCTTGAATGTCCCAGAAAACAGAGATATTGGAAGTCGGGTGAGCTGCCGCAGCTCTGTGGCGCCAACAGGATGCTTTAGGTCCCGAGAAGGCAGGACTCATCTCGCCACCCCCGTTCAGTCGCGTTCTAGCAGAACCCCCAAGCGGGGCCATTTGGCCACCGGGACCAAGGGAGATGCGGCCCAACCACAAAGGCCACGGCCGAGCGTGAGGGATGCAAAGCGCGGCAGCCTCTTTCCTCAGGGAACACCGGCTCTAAGGACGCAGGTCTCGGGCACCGTGGCTACTAAATCCTCTTCAAGCAAGTCCAGGAACAGACACCAGCTTTTGGTGCACCCAGCTACCGTAACCCAGCCCCCCCACCCCCAAATAAAAACCACCAAGTAGCAGTGAACACCTGGAAGAACACTGACTCCACCTGGAGTACTGCGACGTAAGCACCACCGGTAGCTGCACCCCCAGCACAGACGGGGTTTCTAGGCAGGCAAGACGTGACCCCGGACCCGGAGTCTCGCCTCCTCTCCGGTCCCTGATCCCGGCGGCGACGGCCTGCCGATAACCCGGAGCCCTAAGGCGCGCAGAGGCCGCTGCCCTGGCCCCCAAGGATGCAAGCGCGGCCTCTGGCGGGTGAGTCTGCTTTAGCGTGTGCACATGCACCGCCTCGTCTGGATTTTTGAGAATAAAATCCAGCTCCGGCCTAGGGAAACAAACAAGACAAAAAGTCTTTCCTGGTTCCCCTGGTTCTGGGCCAGCGGCGGCCTCGGAGCCTAGCCCAGGCGGGCACCGCCCTGCCCCCAGCGCCAGGCACCGACTGTGGCTTTTGTGCTCCCAGGACAGCTCATCACCTCCCAAACCTGTTGTCTCGGGAAGGGCACGCTCTTAGCCCACCAGCAAGGCCAAAGAATGTGGAACATCCCAAGTGGTGGCATTGTGCGCACACTGTTTATGTGGCAGGGAGTAAGAGGCTGTGGGCGCAGGCGTTTCATCAGTAGGCTGACCGAGACTTAGATCCAGCCCAGGCCCCACCGCACTGAAGAAGAAGATGCGGGTTCCTTCCCCCAGTCTCTGCAGGAATGAGGGCCCGCCACACCGGCTGTGTAGCTCCAACGGAGCTTGGGGGGCCCCCAAGGGCCTGGGAGGGCTGATTCCAGCCCCCCCTTGTTGTGCTCCTGGAAGGGGAGTGCTCCCCCAACGCTGATGGGGACAGCTGACTCGGAGCGGCCTGGCAGGATGCTGGGAAGAGATGTGCAGACGGGTACTCATTCCTGGAGCTGGAAAGAGGGGTGCCCCCAACTAAGCTTTGCTCTTCCCTTTGTGTTTTCATTAGAAACGAGAAAACTGCTGATGCCTATTTATTTTTAAGCTATCATAATCTAAATAATCAGTTCCTATTAATGACCTTAATTATTCAGCTCCTATTTTTAAATGCTGGTCTTTCAGCATGCTCCAAGTGGGTGGTTTTAATTAAGCCTAATTGCAGAGACGTCACATCCAAATATACACTCTACACGAATGATTAACAGGGCTTGGAATTTAGTTCATCACATACGGGTTTGCATGGGATGCCCCGGGGGAATCAAACCTGGAGGATGGTTTACATTCCTTCCCCTGGCAACCGCGGGGGAGGGGCAGTGTCCAGCGCCACCTGGGGTCCAATAGGGCACCGGCTTTCCACAAGTCAAGTTCTCGGGGCACTTGTTCCAGTCACTGATGAACGATTTGTTGCCTTGAAGCTCCAAGTCGGGAGGTACTGGTTTGGGTTTTCTTTGAGACCTGTGTGCCCAGATCTCTTCTTCCTAAAAATGTGTCTTCTAACATGGTAACATGATATTATCATTAAAGAAGCGCTCACCTGACGTTTAACAAACAACTCCCTTTCTGTTCAAAGCCTGACCGCACCTCCTCAAACCTGCCCTCGAAATCAGCTGCCATCGCTGACAGCACACTCTCGCGCCCTTTATCCAGCTAAATCTCCTGATTCTTCAGTACCTCCGGGAGTGGGAAGTGCTGGCTTTTTACGTGTTGGAGGTGAGGAAATCAAAGTTTAGCAAAGTGGTATGACCAGCACGAGGTCTCCGAGGGCAGCACAAGGGCACCGGCTTGAGAACCCACCGGCCAGGGTCCCCATCCCCCTGGAGAGCTGATTTCCCTGGTCCAAGCCAGCCCCTCACTAAGCATCACCCTCTGTGGGCGGGGCAGCCCAGCCCTGCAGCCAATCAGGGGCTGGAGAGCTGATTTCCCTGGTCCGAGCCAGCCCCTCACTAAGCATCACCTTTCGTGGGAGGGGCAGCCCAGCCCAGCAGCCAATCAGGGGCCACTCGTAACAACCCCCCTGCAGTGACTCAGCTCCCTCCACCTGAGACTCACCTGCCCTCACCAGCCACATTGTACACTCAACGCCCACCAGGAATTTCATGTTTTTTCTGGAGCCTTTCAACAGAGCGCAGGAAGAGCAAGTCCACACTGTCCCCAGCACAGGCTGCCACCCACCAGAGACCTCTTGGTGGACAACAAAGAAGCGGCAGAATATTGTGCCGAGTGCTTCTGAAGAGGGTGACAGCTGTGATGTTCTTGGAAGCCGCCTCAGAGGAGACAGCGACTCTCTCAGTCTCAGCAGCAAAACGCATATGACCCAGGGAGGCATCGCTGCCAGTCGGGTTTCTACGGTTTTTGCAAAGTCCTTCCTGGTGGAAATATGTATCTGATGCTCTCAGCACAGCCTAAGTGGCCTGTGACCGTGACCGTGGGCAAGAATTGGAGGGGATGATAACAGAGGCACATGGGACGAAAAATCATGTCCTGTCTCCCGTGTGACCCAAACTGCCTCCCCTGCATTCGCCTGACTTCAATTGCAGGGAGACGAGTGATTTTAAGCTGAGGTCAGAGGTTGGGAAGTTTGGAAAATCAAGAGCAGGCTGATTTGCCTTTCAGATACTTGGCCACCCAGCCCAGCTGACCTGGACAAGTGTGGCAAGAGGTTTGGGCCACAGGCATTGGAATCAGGCAAACCTGACTGTGAACCTCAGCTCCTCCATTACGCACTGTGTGACTTCAGGCATGCGACTTAACCTCTCTGAATCTCGCATTCCATATCTATGAAAGAGGGCTGTCACGGTTAAGTGATTGGGTCACCGAAAGCCTTCCATGAATGCATGGTGGTGATGGGCCTTGCCCATAATAACTGCCGACCTGTGTCCGAGAGGGGCCTTTTCATCAGTGTTTGCCCTGAAATGATAGCATGATAGCACTGCAGAGCAAAGCCAGAGAGCCTTCACTCTCAAGTATTATCTCAAGGACCGGCCACTGGAAGTAGCAGGCCTCAGGCCCCTCCACGCCCACACCTATCTCCATTTTGGTCTAGTGGGTCAGTATCTAGCCCAGTCTTACTAACAGGCCAACTCTGGAACCTTCTAAAACCACTGCATAAATACAATGCAAACTGATGCCAAATGAAACTTTAAATCTTGCTACAATCTAAGCTTCAGGAAGTTAAAGAACTTGATTAAAGGAGCAACTGGAGTTGCCAGTGTGCAGAGAAGGCTGCTGTTGCAGTGACAGCCTGAAATTTATTACTAAAATTCTCATCATCCTAAGTTTTGTTTTCAAGATGAACTTCCCATTGTCACGCTTTGCCCCACTGGCCCTATGAAATCAAGTTCCCATCTTAAGTTCCCTCTAAGTCGTCCTTACTCAAGAGGAGAGCTCCTGTGTGTTCCCTCGCCCTAGAAAAGAGGCCCTGGAGGTAGCACCAGGTGTGTCACTTCCCAGGACAAGGAGTGGATGACTGCCTAGGTTACAGCCCGTCCACATGAACTCAGGTGCCAGCCCAACGCCTCCTGAATGGGATTCAGTTTCCCAGGAGCCACTTGCGAATGGGCTGGACACGGGGGAAAATGCAGAGACGTCACAGAGAAGGATCAAACAGACGAAGACACAGCAGGGTGTGTGGGTGAGTCTCCCTGAAGGCACAGCAGACCTCCCCACCCTGGAAGCTGGACGCCGCCCACCCGCGCGGGCAGAGCCCTCTGGCCGGTGGCCTGTGGACAAGAAGCCTCACTGCCCCCGCAGGGCTCAGGGTGCGAGGAGCGGGTTCCCGGCATCTCCCCTCCCCCAGGGCCCCCTCGGGGTCTGACTGGTGGCAGGCTTCGCTCCACAGCGCCACCGGCCAGAGGGCTCTGCCAGCCTCCCTCGCCCACACCGCGCCCAGGCCACATTGCCAGAACATCCCGGTGGAAGGCTCTGGGCCTCGCGCTTGTCTCTATCGGAGTAGGTGACGCCGTCGCCCGCCTTCTCACCGCCGGCTCCCCAGGAGTGGGGTCTCCCGCCTGTCACAGCGCGAAGATGAGTCACCAATCCATTCATCGCAACGCGCGTCCCGTGGTGTGGAGAGCTAAAGGCGCGTGATTTGCGTACCCAGAAATACAGTTTGCACAGTTCTGGTCTTTAACCTTATTGGGGAAGGAGCGGGGTAGAAACGAATTCCACATTTTTTCCAAGTGAATTGTAGGTCGAGCCCACACCCACGTCCGTGCAACATCTGTGTGAATCAGCCTCCAAGAACTCAATGTAAACAGTTGTTGATATAAATAGATGTGCTTTTAAGCAAACACAGATGTCCCCAAGCCAAATGTTAAGAAAGCACAGAAAACAGCGAAGGTCAAAGACATCTAGGTTTTCATTTCTGGCCCAATAGGTGGGTCTTCGCAGGGCTTTGCCGGCGAGGGCGGGCGGGAGGACACACCCTTCCCCAGTGGAGAGCCGTGTGGGGCGGTGGGAGCGGCGGGGACAGCGGCGCGTCCGACGAGCGTCCACTCGCCTTCCCGGCCCTTCCCGTGAGGCCTCCCCTCACTCCTGCTTTCTCACGGCACTCGTTGATTTATATGAGGAACATTCCAGAAAGACTCCAGTACTTGGAGTGCCGCAGAATATTATTTCAGGGACTAGCAAGTAGGACGCGTTGGGGGGCGGGGTGGGGGGCCAGGCTGAGGTCAGTGGGAGACAAGCTAGGGGCTGGCTGGGTTCTAGAGCTGGGGAACTGGGGGAGCAGGACTGCCTCTCCCTTGTTCAGTGCGAGGACCCCAGCTCAGAAAGAGAGAACCGCATTTCAGTGGGGAGAACCTTCTCCGGAGCTCAGCCAGAAAGGCTGAAGGTCCGTCCTCAGCAGAGCGCTCAGCATCTCGCGGGGGCCCAGCACTGACCAGAGGCGCTTTCCCGGCCCTCCCCACCACGTGTGAGGGACGGGTCAGGATCGATTCCAGTGGGACCAGAGGGGGAAGACCTACTCCGCACAGGGGGAGAGAATTCTAGCGGAGCCGCAAAGCGGATCTTCCTTCTGTCCTGGGGGTGAAGCAAAGACCTTGCCCTTGGACCAAGACCCCGGAAGGAAGTGGCAGCTGCCCTGGAGGTGGCGAGGATGAGCGGGGGGCCCACCCTTGGCAGCCCCCTCCCCATTCAGCCAGGACGCCCACGCACCTGCCGCCTGAGGTTTAAGGTAGGAAAGCCCAGCTTTTTCTCATTTGTCATGAAACCAAATGATCAGAACTTGGCTCTTTCTCAAACTGTCAGCAAAGAAAGTTAAAACAAATCCCCAACCACAAATCACTTCAGGAGCGTGTTATCCTCTTCCTGAGCCGGAGAATTATTAATTATAGGAAATTACCACTTGGTTGTGTGTGCAGGCTGTGCAAGCTGTCAGGAGTTGCAAAAGCAGATCTGCATGGACCTAACGCCATCACAGCCGTGGCCCGAAGGCCCGGTCTCCCAACACCCGTGCGTATTCAGGGAAAATGTCTTCTTCAGCCTTCAGATGAGGCCACAGCGAAGCTTGGTAAGTGTGGACATGCTAGAGCAGGAGCTCCCAGCCCTGCAATCTCAACCTGGGCACACGGGACACGTTTCCCAGGCCCGCATGCAGCCCGTCGTCCAGTGGCTTGGCCACTTCAGTGGGGTCTGGCCAATGGCAAGTGGGCAGTAGTGAGAGCAGCCACTCGTAGACTGGGCCATAATTCTCCCTGCGTGATCTGCTCCCCTCCATTGTCACTGGAGGTCATGGGTGAAGGTGGTGACTTAATGAGATGCAAAGAGCCTGGGTCCCTGAATTACCACTTGGAGGAGAGCCCAAGAGAACTGCCCGAGCTGCATCAGATTGTGGGGGAGGGAAAAGTAAATCTTCATTATGTTAAGACACTGAGATTTGGAGATTGTTTGTCACAGAAGCTGGCATTATTATCCTGACTCATGCAGCAAGTTTGGGGAAGTTTAGACAGACACATCCAGGCGGGGTACTCTTGAGTAGCTGCTTTTTTGGCCTTTTTCTCATCAGTGTTTCAAAATCAGTCCCAAAGAATTGAAGTCAGAAGAAAAACAGGAGAGGGAAGAAGAGCTACTGTACACTCTCAAGGTCTAATTCACCTTTAGATTCCTACACAAAAAGAAACCAAAAGGGTTGTCCAGTTTATCTCTGACTCATCCCAAGCATGGTGGCGCCCTAGCCATCCTTAGGGGTGCCTGGTCCCTATTCCTAAATGCAGCCCCAGAAGAAAGAAATAAAGGCAGCCCAGCATGAGATCTATAGCCCATCCTCATAGCCCAGTGACTCAAATCTTGGGGACCAGGGGCTTCTTGTTGTGTACTGGCTCAACCCCTTTAGCACACCACACCTTGTTCCCACCCATTTTGGTCAAAGAAAAACACAGTTGCGCATAATTTCCACACTGTGTGTCTTCATTTATTTGGTTACTGATATTATGTGAATTCTTCACCACTCTTTCTTCTCTAGGTAAAATAGTATGTTGCTCTAAAATTTCTGAATGCACACCCAATGGTATTTCAGGAAGGCTAAGGCTTAGTGTAGGGTAAATGAGAGTCATCAGGTTTTTCTGCCCTCCCCTCAATGATAGACCCCTGCAGGCCTGCACGCACCTGGAGTGGGGTGTGGGCACGTGTGAGTGGGTACATCTGAGCCAGAGACTGGGCTTAGAAGCAGCAGAAGCAGCAGGAGAGAACAGAGCGTGGAGCAGAGACTTCCCCCACTCCCCCCACCCCTTGCCCCCCCATTGCCTGCACTGTCCCTGGCTGCTTCTCCACAGGAGACCATTAAAAGCCTAAAAAGCCCCTGAGGGCTCCGGACACCTCCTTTTGACCCCTCTGCTACCTCTATAGAGAACCTGCTCCTGGTGCTCTCCTGTCACTACCCTTAGTATCTACCAGCTAAGAGATAAGGTACATTAAAAAGTTAACAGGATCATATCGTGTGTTACAATAATGAGAGGGACCTGAGGAGGAGGAAGAGGGGTCTACAATCTAAAAGGGGGGCTTCCCAGCAGAGATGGACTTGGAAGGGCCCTAAAAGATGGTGAGGACTTGGAAGAGTTGAGAGAGGAGTCAGGACTTGATGAGAAATCCTGGAAACTGGGAAGAGCACAGGGCAAGATGGTGAGAAACCCGGTGTGCTCAGAGAGCAATGTTCTGTTGCGGAGTAGAGGGGAAGAGGGCGCAAGCCGGGGGGGCGGGGGGGGGGGCGGGCAGCGTGAGACCTGGCCTTGGAGAGTGTGGTAGGCAGCACGGTGATGCCCCAGAGTGTCCACGTCCTGTGAATACGTCCCCCTACATGGCAAAAGGGACTTTGCAGATGTGATTAACACTTTGTGAGCCGGCCATTTTCTGTGCCACCGCATGAATGGTAGAAGCATTCAATAAAACACACACAACTCCTGAACTACTGGATATTAACAAAACTAATATCTCTCATAAAACACCTTACACTTTCACCAAAACAATGTGAAAGCTTCTAGACTGAGTACGATCCAAGAAATAGCTCCTAATAGTTCCAAATCAATCCACCGTGGCGTGAAAAACCGGAGACTAGATGAACACGTATTAATACGTGAGCGGCCACCTGATACTGGTGACAAAAACACGTGCTAATACGTGAGCGGACCACAAAGTGTTCAGTAAGGGCCTTCAGATAGGGAGGTTCTCCTGGATTGTCCAGGTGGAGCCTTGTAATCACAGGGTCTTTACAGGAAGGAGGTAGGTGTGTCTGATGCAGCGAAGGAGACAGGACAGAAGCAGAGGGAGAGAGACGGATTTCCAGAAATTGTCCCGGTTTTCTGCTCTGAGCTGTTCTGTGACTCTTTGCCTCTGCCACAAAGAGGGGTCTGAACACCATGAATGCAGGTGACCCGTAGAAGCTGGAAAAGGCAAAGCAAGAGATTCTACACTAGAGACTCAGAGGAAATCAGCCCCACTGGCTGTTAGGACTTCTGACCTCTAGAACCGTAAGATAAAAAATTATATGCTGTTTCATGCCACTGAATGTGTGATGATCTATTACAGCAGCTGTAAGAAGCTCATAGAGGGCTTTGAAGCGGAGGCTGTGAGAGGGTAACTTAAAACAGTTGGTCTTGGACTCACAAGGCTTTTGAGGAGAGGCATGACGCCACCAGCCCACACGTGCGTTGCATGAGCTCTAGGTAAGCGCCACACAAACAGGCCAGTGCCTGTAACGTCCCCAGGTGCCTGGGCGTGGAGAACAGAGGCCACCACACAGGTGAAACATGGTGGAGTATTTCTGGATGAGCGAGCACATGGCCTCCAGTCAAAGTCCTCCCCTCTCTCCTGGGCGAGCCAATATTCACCTGATTGTTCCCTTGGCTTTTGATGTTACCTCCATTTCAGTCAGCTGCCAGCTTCACTTCCAGTAAAAGCTCTAGTTAGGTCATTTACATAGCAAAAAAATTAAATTCCTTCCAATGTTACTTAAAGTCTTCTATGGCCTGGCCTCGGATCACCTTCAGGGACAGAAACTACTGACACTCGCAGTTTCCTGTCCACGATGACAAGGCTCTGCTCTGGAGCTGACCCCCCTAATGTGACCTTACTGTCCCACAGGACTCTTTGGTGTGGCTTCACTATTCTGAGAAACCTTTGCCTGGAAAGTAAAAGTGACTAATTTTATTGTTAATGTTATTGTAAATTTCAAAATGTCAGAAAAATCCATTTAAATAAATGAACATCAAACTATTCGATTCTTCAGTGGGCATATTAATGGTCATGTTTTTCTCCAAGACTCTTGAGAAGGCTGCCTTCAAACACTCACCTTGCTGCCCACATTAATCCTAAACCAAAATATCATGACCCTTTCCCCTATCCTAATCAAGCTTCCCCCTACTTTGGCCCACTTCCTGCCAATCTCCCAAAGTCTTATAAATAACCCAGCTCAACATTACCCATCAAAAACACTGCTATGATCGTGGAAATGGTGGTCAGTCAACCCTGGTGAACATAAACTCAGCGTGGTCTTAGCAGGTTCTCAGTATTTGGGGGAGTCAGCATTAGACAGCAACCAAACGTGTCACTCACTGCTTCTGCCTTGTAGAGAACAGAATAACAACCACCCAAAGATGTCAACAGAATGCCAGAAACCGGTGACTATATTACATTACAGGACAACGGGAGTGAAAGCAGCAGATGGATTCGAGATGGCTATTAAGCTGATCTTGAAATGGGGAGACTATCCTGGATAATCTGGGTGGGACCAGTGACATTACTAGGATCCTTAAATGTGGAGAAGGGAATGAATGAGAAGATTCACTGCCAAACTGACATCACCTGAGACTCAACCAGTCATGGCTGGCTTTGAAGATGGAGGAATAAGCCAGAAACCAAGCAATGTGGACGCTGCTAGAAGTTGCAAAGAAACAGAGTCTTCTCCAGGGTTTTCAGAAGAAATGCAGAGACACCGAGTTTTACCCAGATGAGATCTAGATCAGACCTCTGACCTCCAGAACTCTAAGAAAATTAATGTGTGTCATTTTAACTCATACTTTGTTATAGTGACAATGGAAAACCAACCCATCTCCACCTGCTCATCTGGAATCCTGATCTGCTCACACTTCATAATAATGACAAATACCACTTCTTCCAAGGGCTAGGTCGATTTTTTTAATTTTCACTTGCCTGGTTTGTTCCCCTTCACTTTATACTAAGTGATATGTTTATTTGGACATCAGACAAATGCTGTGTATGTCTCATAAGCAGCTTACAAACAGCTGGTGGTTACAGGCGTATCATTCTTTCATTACGACTTCATGATTAACCCTCGAACTTACTGGAAATGAAGCTCGTGGGTACAAAAGTAGTTTGATGAAAGTCATATATTTGGAGATTAAATATTTCTTGTGAAGTAGGGGTTGAGGAAGAGGCATCTTCTATTGAAGAATGCTATTGTATCAACTGAAAAAACATCTCCAGTACGAAGGTTGAAAGAGTTTAATATGTGAAGGAAATTGCAAATAATAAAACAGAAACCAAAAGGGAACTTGCTATGAGTTTGATTTATTTCTTAGGAACCACAGGCTAATGTTTTCAGACCATAACTTTTTGTAGGGTCTATTAAAATATTTGAAAGTCTAGACTAAAAAGGAATATTATAAAATTAAAATTCATCATATGTCTACAAACTGTAACACTATCTCAATTCGTTAATTGTTGAATTTTAAATACATACAGATTCTACTACGTTGAAAATAATTTGTGAGCTTGATTTTCTCAATTCACCAGAATTCAGAATTCTCAAGCAGGCACAATAGATTAAATTAGCTACTGGTGCTAAACAGTTTTGAAAGCAATGCTATTTTTCAAAAGTCTTCTCAAATTATTTTACATTCAAACAGATACTTGAGATGGGACATGAGTACATTTTAAGGCCTGTGATATAATGGGGTGGGGGCCTTCCCTGGCCTCAACACTGGCCTGCCAGCAATGGGGCAGAATAGGAACAAGGTAATTGGAACCGTTTTAATTGACATTGCACACTTATCATGTGACATTCATGCCTTTCATCTTTTTTGTAATTGAAATGAAACTCACATAACATACAATTAGCCATTTTAAAGTGTATAATTCCAAAAAATATCAAAACAAAATGTCATGTGGTGGCATTTAGTACTTTCAAGATGTAGGACACCACCCCTTCCATTTTCAAGTCTGTTTTATCACCCCAGAAAATTACCCCATGCCCATTAACATTCTCCCTTCCCCTAAGTCCTGCTTTCTCTCTCTCCGTATTTGCATGTTCTAGACATTTCCTACGAATGAAATCATATCCTGTGTGGTCTTTTATGACTGGCTTTTTTCACTGAGCATAATATTTTCAAGATGCACCCTTGCTGTAGTTCTGCCTCCATTTTTAGGACTGGGTGATTTCCATGGTCTGTGATCATCGCCCTTTGCTTCTCCGTTTTTCTGCTAATGGGCTTTTGCTGTGCTTCCACTTTGGGACTGTCAGGAACAACACTTCTGCGGACACTCATGTACAAGTGTCTCTTCGGTGTATACCAGAGTGGAATTGCTAGCTGACATGGTAACTCTATGTTAACTGTTTGGGGATTGGTTCCTTTCATCATCATTTCAATGAATTTGAAATACCTGTGGTCACACGCCCCAGGTGACACCCCAGTGAGAGGCAGAGCCACGATTTCAACTCGGCCTGTCCGATTCTAAAGTCCCTGACTTTCCACTCTTCCGAGCGGCCTTCTGTTATGCCAGCCTCCTGTGCCAGCCTGGCAGCACTGCAGGTTCCCTGTGATCCATGCAGATGGGTCAAAGATGAGTCCTGGAGTCCTCGGTGGCCTTCTAGGCTTTTTATTGGTTTCTTGTAGAGAGGCAACAGGTACAGGGCATGCAGTGGGGGCCAGGAGCCTGGGGGGCTGGCAGGCCTCCCGACCTCCGGCGAATCTTCACCTCTCGGGCTCTCTGGCGGCGTCTCGTGGCCTCTCTGCTGCATCCTGAACAGTCCTCTGCTCCACACTCTGTTCTCTGCTGCTTCTGCTGCCGCTGCTTCCTCTGTTTATAAGCCGAGTCTCTGGCTCAGGTGCGCCCACTCACACATGCCCACACCCTACTCCAGGTGCCTGCCGTCAGAGGTCCAGCATTGAGCGGAGGGCGGAAAAACCTGATAACTCTCTCATTCACCCTACACTTTGCTATAGGCACACACAAAACAGAGTGTGTTGGGGGCATTTATGGCCCCTTGCAAGACATACAAGGAAGCAGCAAGGGTGCGATGAGCTCGGGTGCATCCTGGACAGAGGGCTAAGGAGGTGGGGAGGCCCAGAGGCCCAGGCTCTGCCGGCCCTCACATCAGGATGGTAGCCAAAGTCAGGCTGCCCAGTTTATGGAATTTGAGGACCCTTGACCGTGACGTGTGATTAGGGCCCTTTGGGGACTCGGGGAATAATGGAGGCCAAGAGTAAGCCGGGTCAGAGACTCGCCCTCAGACCTGAACAAGCTGAGCAGCACCACACACAGCCTGTGACTTAATGCCTCGTTTGAGAAAGTCACCCTCTCTCAGCAGGGAAGAAAATGAATAGCAGGGCAAACACAGAGACACAGACAAGAAACAACATAACCCCCATGGACACAACCACTGTGGCTATAATCATGAATAAAATTCAGAAGCCAGAGGAACCTGTGCAGCTAGCACACAGCAACACAAATCTGAGATGTGTGGCACCTCTTCCACATACACACAACATTTTGTAATTTCAGGGAGCCCACAGACTTCCTGAAGATCTGATCTGCAGCCCTGAATTCCAAGCTTATTTATTTTGCTATTCTTCATCTTAAGATCAGCATATTAAGATGACACTTAGATCATTTATGACCTGCCTTTTCTCCAAATAGAAACATTTAAAGCTACGCACATGCTCCTAAGTCCTGCTTTAGCTGCATCCTCCAAGTTTTAATATTTAGTGTTTTGCTAATCATTCCGTTGCAAATATTTTTTTTAGTTTCCATTATGATTACGTCTTTGACCTTTTGATTTGGTCATCTAGTGTTATGCGGAGGGCAAAAAAACCTTAGCAGTTTAAAACAAGAAAGATTATAGCTCAAGATTTTGTGGCGATAAATTTAGGCAACCTTCAGCTGTATGGTCCTTTGGCTCCCCTGAGTGCTGAGTGGAGTAACTGATGACATTCATCTGGTAGACAGGCTGTCTGGAGGGTCCAAGACAGCCTCCTCACGTTTGGCAACTTGATGGGGCTGGCCAGGAGGTCAGCTCACACGGTCTGATAACTGAGTATCTACACACGGCCTCAGCAACATGGTGTTCTCGGGGTGGTGAACTAACTCAAGGTGGCTTATGGTTCCCAGAGATAATGTTCCAAGAGGAAAACGGCTGCCAGCACTACCTCCACCACACCTGCTGCTGAAAGTAGTCGTGGAGACCTCCCAGATTCTCTGGAAGGGTCACAGATTGTCCCAGGTGGGAGAAGTGGCAAAGAATTTCTGGTCATCTGTTTGGGCTGATTTGTGTGCCCTCAAAATGTATATGCTGAAGCCCTAGAATCTCAGCATGGCTGCATTTGGATATAGGGCCTTAAAGAGGGTAATTAAGTCAATATGGGGGTTGTTAGGATGGTTCCTCATTCTATGTGACGGGTGTCCTTATAAGAAGAGATTAGCCCCCCCCCCCCCCCACACACACACACACAGAGGGAGCCAAGTCTTGCTCCTTGCAAGACCTCAGAGGAACCAGTCCTGCCAATACTTTGACCTTGGACTTTGGGCCTCCAGAACCCTGAAGAAAGAGATTTTTGTTGTTTAAGTGCCCTTAGTTGGTGGGACTGTTATAACAACCTCCACAAACGTATTTATTATCTTTGATGTATACATCCATGAGTTACGGTTGTGTTTCTTAAACACCAATCACCAGCTACCTTTCTGCTACTGGTTTCTGATTTAATGGAAGTGGTGGCTAGAGATTGTGATCTGTAATTTACTAATGATCTGAAATCAGTTGAGGTCTGTGTTTTAGCCCAGAATGTACACAAAGGAGCTAAATGTTCTCTGTGTGCTTGACAAAAAGGTGAATTCCATAGTCACAGTTGTGCTGGTTCTTCCCATATCTGGGGGGCCAAGCCGGGGGCTCAATAGAAGCCACTCCCTCAGCCCCCGCTTTTGGTGATTATGGCGGGTGACATTTATAGTTGAGCTGTGCATTGAGGCCACTGTCATGTGGGGTCCCAGGTTAGGAAGGGGGCTCCTGCTGACTCCCCACCGTGTACACCACCAGGTTTTGTCTTCTGCCCTCTCCCTTACTTCCCAAGAGCCACCTCAGTGGATGCTCCAGTGCACCCACTGGACAGATGCCCCCAATGCAAAGGGACCGCCTGCCTTGGCTCATCCCCCGCCCCCCAAGTTCCTGCTTTCAGTCAATCTCCACTTTCGTCTTCCAGAACTTCTGACAAATCAACAATTTGCTCAGTCTTTCATTCAGCGTGTGAAAGGCTGAACAGACACGCAGGTGGCAGCCAGACCAGGTGTACAAGTGGGGCCTGGGGCGCCTGAGCCACCTGGCCCAGGGAGCCAAACAACTTCCATAACCAACAGCCCAAGATGACCAGCGCTTGACCGATAACGCACAGCTCCCAAATTTTTGCCTCCACCTGCAACTTAGATCCAACCAAAGAGAGCCAAAGGCTTTCTCTACCTCTACTACCTCTAGTCAGCCACTCACCGGCCCCCCAGGTCTACAGCCTCCAAGCAACGCACACCTGAGCTCCTCCTTTTCTCCACCATCAACGTTTCCACTCCCCTGCCTGCCTTTGAGTTTCTGCTACTAAAAGATAAACTCAGGCGTTTAAAAAAAATGTTCAGGCCCTCCCTGGAGCGCAGGGTTTTAGTCTCAGCACTATGAAGCTATCAGCAGCCACCGCAGCACAAGTTCGATCCCTGGCCAGGGAGCTTCCCACAGGGCGCAGCAGACCTCTCCAGTCTCCCCGCTGCTCCCCCAGTGGATTTCAGTAGATCAGCCTGTTCTGTTCCCCCACTCTGTCTCTGGTGAATCCTCTTATCATCCCACACCTCTGGCCTGCACCCCAGTTCTTGTATGTATAAATAAATAAATCTTAAAAAAAATAAAATTTAAATGTTCATTTATCTGAGCAAAAATCAATTCAAATCCGGCAGCCAAACCTGAAGTGTTTAGACTCGTTCCTCACTCGGGAGCCAAGGACAAGACTTTCAGAGACAACAAAGAAGCAAAGCAAAGCAAGCACTGACTACAGTTTCAGCGGTTATTTGGGAGAACGGTTATTTGGGTTATCTGGGGTCGCTCATTCGTAGACTTTGGTTTCTTGACTTTAAGTCACTTAGCGTGTGAGGAGTGGAAGTCTGTGGAAACATTTTTGAAGTGCAGCCAGAGACCCACAGCAAGCGACTGTATTACCTGTCTGCTTCGAACCAGGCTAAGGGCCTTGGATTGGGCCAAAAAGCAATGGTTTTAAGAAACCATCAAACAAACAATTGTTTGAGAAGTCACCCAGACGGGGAGAACTGATGATCGTGGAATTTTTTGGCAGGAGGACAGAATCAGTCTGCTTCCGTTTCATCCTTTCACGAGAACCAGGAACCAAGGATTTAGCGCCAAAGAGCAGAAGCTGGTTGACACTAATGAATTCTTTTCTTTAACTGCTCCCCTCCCTCTCCTCTTTGCCTCCCATGACAACCCCTGACTTTGTCCCTCCTTGAGGCCCAGTTTAGGGGGTTTAATCTGTGTACCCCAAATTGCATCCCTTTTATCTCTAACTTTTCTTGCCTTTTAGTAACTTCTCGAGTGCTTAGGTTGACGACGGGTGAGCTCAGGCTTGTGTGTAGGTGGGGAAGGCGCCCAAGCCGCGTGCCCCAGTGGGGTTCTTGTTTAGCGACTCGACGCTGCGAGACGCGGGGTGGCGGCCAGCTCCCTGCCCCAGGCTCCACGGGAGGAAGCGCTTTGCTCTTCTTATTTGGGTGGGCGTCATTTATTTTGTTAAATCACAAAAATTCGACAAGTTCAATTTATTTTTTTATTTTATCTCTATTATTTATTTATTATTATTTATTTATTAGTATTATTATTTATTTTATTACTTTATTATTTATATTAATACTTTCTTTATTGGCGTAACACTGTATGTTCACGCCTCCGCAAATGTATGTTACCACTCAAGTTTACTTTGAAGATCTAATTGGCTTTTTATTTTTTAAAGATTTAGTTCTGTTTATACAAGATTTATTTTTATTTATGCATACAAGAACTGGGGTGCAGGCCAGAGGTACTGGGGGTGAGAGGATTCACCAGAGACAGAGTGGGGTGCAGAACAGGCAGATCCACTGAAACACACTGCTGAGGGGAGCAGCGGGGAGCAGCAAACAGGAGAGCTCTCCCTGGCCAGGGATCGAACTCGTGCGGCAGGGTCTGCCGATAGCTTCATAGTGCTGAGGCTTATCCCCTGCGCCAACGGGGAGGGGGGGACCTAATTGGCTTTTTAAAATGATTTATGAATCGGGCAGCATCTCACCTAGCAACTAGAAAAGAGTGACAAGAAACTGTACAAAATGCAGGGATTTTTATAGCTAGGAAAAGACTTGGGGACGAGGTTAGGAAGGAAAGGCAAAGCCACCTTCTTTAGGGCGGGCAGGGGTCTTGTGGGCAGGAGGCCCCACTGCTGACCTCTACGGTCTGTAGGGCTTCGCCGGAGAAGGCAGACACCGCAGGGCCTGGAACCTTAGTTGGGTTTGGCATCGAGGTTTGGCGACCTTTAGCATAAACACCTCCGTTTAAAAAAATAATCCCCACACACCGTTAGTTGTTCGGGTTATTTTAACCACCATTTCCAGTTGTTTCGTAACCTGCAGTGCAACCTGGCGCTTATCCATTAGGATTTTTTCTCACCGATTTCCCAGGCAAGAGCCTGCGCTCGGCACAGACCAGGTGGGGCTGCCCGGACTCTCCACTCGCCTTCCCCGGCAGCCTCTCCTGCTAACGGCGTCCCCCCTTCATCTGTCCTCCACGCAGATGTTTCCAGAATGTGAATCTGCTGACCTCCCTCCCCCGACCCACCACCTCCAGCGTCTGCCCAGGAGACTGCCGAGGCCAGGCCCGTGTCGTGAGTATAAATCTCAAGCCGGTTCTCCCTGCACCGCTTCAGGCCCCACGGTGCCAGCGGTCAGCTCAGTCGGGTAGCGGGTGGCACGAGAGCTGGGACCTGGGTCTGGCTCCCTGGCTCTCCGCTGACACCGTCAGAATAAACGAGAAGGTGTCTCAGTGCAACAGAAGCCAGATCCTGTGGGAGGGCCCGTGGCCTCGCTCATGTGTCAGGGGGTGCAGGGATGAGGACTCGGCCTGCGGGAGCCCTAGCGAATGACATCTCTGTGATGCTTGATGGGGAGGGGGGAGGGAGGCGAGGGCGAGGCAGGTGGCCTTGGACAGGTTGCTTTGCCCTGGCACCTGCCCACGCCCCACTAGAGCCCTCCTGGGTGGCTCTGCGCAGAGCTGAACCCAGCGGGGGCCTCCCTGGGGGTGCAGGGGTTAAGTCTCAGCACTATGGAGCTGTCTGCAGCCACTGCGGCCTGAGTTTGATCCCCGGCCAGGGAGCTCCCCACAGGGCGCAGCAGACCTCTCCTGTCTCCCCGCTGCTCCGCTCAGCAGTGGACTTCAGTGGATCCACCTGTTCTGCTCCCCACTCTGTCTCTGGGGAGTCCTCTCACCCCCGCACCTCTGGCCCACACCCCAGCTCTTGTGTGCACAAATAAATAGATCTTAAAAAAAAGAACTGAACCTGGTGGGAGGCCTGCAGGGGCCTCCCTGTGGGGTGACCTGCCCACTGAGTCCTGCAGGGGGGACCCCCAAGGGAAAGCAAAACTCCTGCTGGGAATTTCAGCCTCACTGACTACGAATGGCCACAGGCATCAGGCTTAACGTTTTATTCTTTGCAGTCACAGTTAGAAGCGCCTCCAGGTCAGAGGTGACCTTGGCGCCTCCAGGTCAGAGGTGACCTTGGCGTCCTCAGCTTGGCGTGTCAGTCAAGGTCGGAGAGCCTGCAGTCATCGGCCATCAGCCCTCACCAAAGGGGAAGCGCTCAGCTCTGCCGCCCTCCCACCCAGTGCTGGCCTTGGGCTTGCTAGAAAATTCCCTCCCGTGAGCCTGCATCGGTTCTATCCAAGTCAAAACAGCTACTTAGAGAAGCAGCAGCCGGCGTGGCCGGGGCTGGGGGCGGACAGCTAGCTGTCTCCTCAGTGCTCCCCACCCAGCCCCAACGGGAGGTCCAGCGCTTCAGGGTCCCTTTTTAGAGACCAAGACCTGGGCTGGGTGTTTAGCGGCTCCTCACAGTCTAGGGGCGCCTCGAGCTCTCCCCAGCAGGCCGAACCCCTGCACTGGCCACGTGACCAACTGAACTTGCAGGCCCTTTCTACGCCCACACAGCCACAGCACGGAACAAAGGCAGGAAGACAGTGTTTTCCACTTCCTCTCAATTTTCCATTTTTAGTACATCCTATGAGATGCTCAAACTTCCATTATTCCACTAGGTTCTCAAATTATAGGAATACACAATCCTGCTGCACGCAAAAGCCTCCGGTCCGGTCAAGTTACGCCGAAGTGTAGCCCACAACAGCCTGTGGGTCTCCAGCACAGAATGTGTCAAAACGTGTATGCGGCCTGGATGACAGATTGCGGGCTAGAGGGGGGCGGGGAGGGGGAGGGGCCGTTAGGGTGGCAACTCACCCTCCCAATATTTCTTTTTTTTTTTTTAAGATTTATTTACTTATGCATACAAGCTGGGGTGCAGGCCAGAGGCGTGGGGCGGTGAGAGAGTTCACCAGAGACAGAGTGGGGAGCAGAACAGGCAGATTGACCGAAATACACTGCTGACCCTCCCGACATTTCCGAAGTCCACGCTACAAACCCCACGTCAAGCCGAGGGCCAGAGAGGGTCAGCACCCAGCTCAAGTCACACAGCGAGTGAAAGCGAATTAATGTAGCAACAGCCACGTGTTTATTATAACAAGACATTGTCCGTGCCGGGATCTAACCTGGTTGTGTCTCAAAGCACATCCGAAGCAGACTCAGCACTGAATTCTACTGGCGGTAAAGTTAATTTGTATGTAGGGACCCCCAACATGGAGGCTGTCCCAGGTCACCCCTCGAGCCCACCTCCCTGGAAGTCCTCGCCGACAGGGAAAACTGGGGTCCACGTGTCCTGCTCCTGGGGCTCAGCCTCAGCCCGTGAACCCCACCCTGAACTCAGGGCCAGCCAGCCCAGCAGGCAACCCCGACCCCCAGCCGCCCCTGCTTCTGTGTGGCCTCCTCTAACTTCTGCCAAACCCACATTTCCCCAAAATCTCTCCAGAAGAGTGTCTCCCTTTTGGGGGAGCCATTGCGCCCCCCACCCCACAGGTGATGTCATTGGCGGAAAGGAGAAGGAACTTCCACTGAGCAGCTTGGTTTTGCCGACCGGCCCCGGCTGCCGCTGCTTGAATGCCGCCCAAGTGCACGGAGAGCTAAAATCTCCAACAATAAAAGCAGCTTTCGAGGCGCTCGGGGGTCCCCGATGTGGCTGCTTTCTGGCCAGCTGTTGCTTTTAAAATTGGGGCCTCCAACTAAATGTTTGTAGATTTCTAGATGCAAATTTGGTGACTTAGGCCCCAAAGATTGCAAAGCTGTGAGCAAGTGACCCCCTGGCCCCCAAGGCAGGAGCGATGGAGGGCCCGGGAATCTTCCCAGGGACCCCAGTGAAGGGTGGGGTGCTCCCCAGGGTGCAGCCTCCAAGGCTGAGCCTTAACGGCCTGCCCTTTCTCAAGTTCTTCCAGAAGCCCCTGTTTCCCCTGAGTGCTGAGACCTGCTGGGCAACCACGAAGGCAAGTGTCCTCTGCAAGGCGGGGTGTCCCTGCGACTGGCTGTGGTGACACTGATGTCATTTTGGGGGGTGGATGGGTTTGAGAGCGGGGTCCTTGGGTCCACTCTGGGAAAGGTCTCCCCAGCGCTCCCCTCGGCGGCACGCGGCGAGTCTCTCCACGAGACAGAGACTCAGTTATACTGAAACAGGCTTATTAGGGAACGGGACGGGGCATAGAGGACGCTGCACAGGCACAGGCAGGAAGAGCCGCCCCGAAAGGCACAGGCTCGCCGGGAGAGAGGCTGCGTGGCTGCAGCAGGCGGGCGGCCCCGAGGAGTCTGCGCTGCTGAGGGAGGGCAGCGAGGACCCGGCCTGGTGCTGGTCACGGGCCGGCAGGAGGCCGCTGCCCGCAGAGGGATGGAGCTGGTGAGGACACCTGCATGGGCACAGGTGGGCAGGCCAGCTGCTGCCCCGAGCCCCTGCAGGGACTGCCCTGATCTAGTCCTCTTCCAGTCGGAGGGGCCGTCCCCGTGGACGCTTGTCTGCTGCTGCCCCTGAACAGCCAACCAGAACCGGAAAGGGAACCGGAGATCCCACAGCGGGCTTGATGTCCACATCTTCGCCTTTGCTCAGCGAGACGCTGGGTCCTAAGGGTTTCTGGTTATCGCTGGGCTGATGGCCACGCTGATTCCTTGCAGCCCCTCCTGTGTGAGTGAGGGTGTAGTCCCGTGATCCCTTCTTTGGTTAAGTTCTGTCTCCTCCATCACCCCACAGCCGCTCCATCCTCCCCCCCGCAACTGGCCCTGCCCCGCTGGCCATTCAGATGCTGACTGGGCAGCTAAACCTGCGGTAAAGGAGAACCAGAACATCAGCGTGCCCCGCTTTCTCACTCACCATGTTACACCCCAGGAAAGGAACAGTGTATCTGACTCGGGGGGAGATCTAGAATGTTCTTACAATATGGTCAGTTTGTAAGAGGGTGACCATGGGAAAGGGGAGTGTCCCAGGACCCCGCCCCCCCCTCAAGCCAGAGAGATCCAAGACACCTGGGACTACGAATCCCAGAATGCATCATCACCGAAAGGAGGGCGCTGAGGACTGAGGGTGCACTTAAGCAATGGTTTGGGGATTTAAAAACCAGACATGTGAGCTTTGGGGGCGACTGCTCATGGTTGTGGATCTCCAGGTTTTGAGTGGGCCATAAGATTCCAGCTCAGCGGAACTGGTAGGACGCGTTCACCAATTTATTCTTTATCTTTTTCCCTTCTCTTTTTGTAAATAAACACTTTTATTAATTTTATTGTGTGTGTCTGCAGTTGAGTCTTTTAAGTCCCTTTTAAGCGCACGGGTGAGAACCCAGACAGGCACCCGATTTATACCGGGGCTGCCCTGTCACAAGTTGAGCAAGGGGTCCAGGTCCTTCTGATACATGGGGGAATGGACAATCCTTGGCCAGACCAACATAAAAACTAAGTTTCTCACCTTACACAGACACCCACACACCGCAGTGTGGACCCAAAGCAGACAGCTTGAAAACCGCTGTATTTGATGAGTGGACGTCAAAAATCGTCAGTGGATATCGTGTGTGAATATCACCAGGAACGTCAGATTCTTACATGTGAGAAGTGCTGGCTCTTGAATGTCATTTCAACAGCAATGACTCCGTGGCTCTTTAAAACACTCAGTGTTAGCATGAAGCAAGGTTGAGCTTATTTACCTTCCTAACATTTGTCTAGGTGGCTTCCTCCAGATTTTAAAGCAAATGACATTTGCTAGAGTTGGCGTGAGCCCAATCGTGAGACAGCACTTCTTAGATCTATGCCAAATTCGCATGCTGCTTTATGAAGATCAGTGAAATCGCTGAAATTTGAAAAATGAGATCTGGAAATGAAATTCCTATTTTACAGGCTAGAGTAGACTAAACACGTCCTTAAGCTTCCTCCAGAATCTCAACAAGCATGGTAAAGACTTAATACCTCAGATTTATGATGGTCATAAAAACCTTATCAGCCAAATTATTTTATGATGTCAAAATGTCTGAAAAAATAAGGAACTAAAACCTTAAAACCTACATTGAAGTTAAAGCTGTTTGTTAAAAGAATAAACTTTGCATCCCTGGAAATGACCTCCTGGCTCCAGTGAAAATCTCTCTCTCTCTCTCTCTCTCTCTCTCTCTCTCTCTCTCTCTCTCTCTCTCTCCAGTCCCCCAGTCCCCTCCCCTTCCTTCTTTCCAGAAGGCTCACCCTCACCCCCACAGCTTCACCCTTTTACATTCTAAAAGGAGGACCTGGAGCGATTGGCATGTGAACAGTGGACTGACACACCCACCCCAGCTTGGAGCTCCCCACCAATTCCAGGGGCCCAGTGCGGTGCAGGGGTGGGGCGGGGTGGGGGCTGCTGACCCGCCTGCCTGCTCCCAGGTGGTGACATCTTTGCTTGCACAGTCCTGGCTGGGCCACCAGGCCAAGGGCACCATATTGATTTTTCGACTTGGTCTGTTTGTCCCCCAGGTCTTTGGAGGGGCCCACTGACTCATTCTGCCCCAATCAGGACTTTCTACCTCTTGATAACATCTCGATGACTAATGCCCGGACACCTGGGAGCTGGTGGGGGCACTGTTTGTTCAGAAGGGCTGGCCCTTCCCGGAACAGAAACCAAAGGCTGGTGGCAGCCGCTGGCAGCCCATCCCCGGCCCCTGTGGCTCCGAAGCCGCGGCGGGGCCCTTTCTCAGCGGGCTGCGACCTGGCCGCCGTGGTGCCTCCGGGCTGGAGGTCACGGGGCAGCGGAGATACCCCTTCCGAAGGCGAGACGCTTCCGAGTGTGCCCAGCCCCGCTGGGCAGCTCCCTGTTCCCATGGAGGCTCGGCTTAGATCACCTTTGTCTGCCCTTCAGAGGGAGCCTGCTGTTACTGCGTGACTCCTCTCGCTGCACACAGGCGCACCTACAACACACGGCCTTTCAGAAAGCACAAAGGGACGTTGTGCCAAGGCCGCCCGGTGAGCCGGGCGGGGTAAACACGGGCTATCAGCCACACTCCCCGGCGGCTGCTTGCCTGTGGTTGTGCCTGGGCCACCAGCCCGTCTGTGTCTCCACCCACGCTGCAGCTCAGGAGATACTGCCCAACCAGCCTCCCGCTCCGGCTGCTGCCCAAGAAACACGCCACCAGCCACTCAGAAAATGACGTCTCTACGATGCCTATCACAAAGGCCTTGGCGATACCCAGGGCAGGGAGGCAGCCGGGTGCCCACGGACAGGGGGGCCAGGCCAGACCACGTGGCCTGTCCATGCCACGGATACTATTCAGCCATCGGGAGGGGACACGCTTCTGTCCACGGCAACATGGAAGGAGCTCTAGGGAGTTGTGGGCAGCAGAGCAAGGCAGGGTGGCCAAGATTCAACAAAGCAAAACACAAAAGTAATGGACGCCCCCAATGAGGCTAAGAGGAAGGCGGAGGGAAAAGGCGTGATGGGGTGGGCATGGGTGGGCAGCTTGCCACGAGCATAATGAAACAGCTGGACACTTGTTTTGTGTTAAAGTGACTAAGCAAGAAATAAACACTTTATTTGGAGAAAGAACCTTGAGCCGAGGTAAGAACTGTTGAATCTGGACCTTAGTCCAGACCAGCAGAGGGGCCTCAGAAACCCTGACTGTCATCCTCAGGACCTCGGTTTTCTTGTCGAGAAAGTGAGGGGGTGGGAACACACCAGAGCAATGGTTTTGGGGGAGCGGGCCAGGCTTCCTGGGCCCGGAGCCTCTTTCTGGGCATCTGTGAGGTCAAATCTCCTTTCCTCCGGTGAGATGAAAGGAGACAGTGGACAGCGGGGTTTTCCAGAAGCTTTGTGACATGTGATGCTGCAACGGGATGGTTTCCAAGGCGGACGTGAGACTCCTCCCGCGGCCGTGAGAGAGCTGCAAAGACCAAGGCGGCGCTCCCCGCTCATCTTTGGTGCTGTTTTAGAGTGTATGAACTTTGCATCGAAAAATGTTATTTGCGTGAACACGTCATCAGCTTATCACTCCTATTTTTTTCTGCCTTGTAGATTTATAGTTCGCCACCTGAAGACTCACGTAGCTAGTATTTCCTAACATTTCCTGTGTGGGTTCCTCTAATTTTATTTTTTGTTGCTATTTTCACATACATTCAACACCTTGATTTCTAACGTGGTACAACGGATAGAAATTTGGGGGTCTGGGCCTCCCTGGTGGCGCAGCGATTGAGCGCTGCGCTGTGGAGCTGTCGGCAGCGCGCGATGTGAGTTCAACGCCCGGCCGGGGAGAATCCCACATGGTGCGGCAGACCTCTCCTGCCTTGCCCGCTGCTCCCCTCAGCAGTGTATTTCTGATCTGCCTGTTCTGCTCCCCACTCTGTCTCTGGTGAACCCTCTCACTACCCCACGCCTCTGGCCTGTACCCCAGCTTGTATGTATAAATAAATAAATCTTTTTTAAAAAGAAAAAGAAATTTTGGGGGCCTCCCTGGATGCAATGGGTTAAGTTTCAGCCTATGAAGCTGTCCGCAGCCACTGCAACATGAGTACAAACCCCAGCCAGGGAGCTGACCCACAGGGCGCAGCAGACCTCTCCTGTCTCCCCGCTGCCCCCCTCAGCAGTGTACTTCGTTGGATCTGCCTGTTCTGCTCCCCACTCTGTCTCTGGTGAATCCTCTCACCCCCATACCTCTGGACTGCACCCCAGTTCTTGTATGCATAAGTAAATAAATCTTTTTTAAAAATGGATAGAAATTTTAAGAACGAATGAGGTCCTGACACCAAAAAATTTGCCAACCGGGGCAGGAGACCATCTCCAGGGTCCTCTCGAATTCAGCCCCCTTGCCTGGCTCCTGGCTGGTTGGTTGGTTTCTCTCTCTCTGTACCCCAAATGCTCCCTGATCTCTGACGTAGACCCCGCCAGGGCGGCCGAGCTACCAGCCAGCTTTATTCGCGACTGCGACTGCGTCCCAGGCTGCCTGCAGCTGGGCCGGCTGGGTGGGAGGGAGGGACCGGGGGAAGGGGAGGGACATGAAGGAGCCAGAGGGGCGGGGCAGGGAGGGGGGCAGAGCTTTTTCTGTATTATCCAGGGGGAGGTGGCACTCCCTTGTTTCTTCGGAGAAACCAAGGCAGTGGAAGTCAGGTCCTGCGGGAGATCCCAAAGGTGGGGGAGCTGGAGGTCCCCTCCTCCGCCACATGCCTGGCCCTCTGGGCCCACACATGGCCCTTCTCCAACGGAGCCTGCAGGTGTCTGCGCCCCCTAGAACTGGTGTTAGGGGGAGCCTGTGTCCAGGTGACTCTGGGGTGAGGGGACGCCCTCCCCAGGGCACGGAGCCTAGGCTTGCCCCGGCGCTGGAGAGCCTGGGGTCAGCGGAGAGCTTCCGAGTTCACTCTGGGGACACCCGTCAGGCCCGGCCCACAGACTGCGGGTCTGGCCTCAGAGCGCCACTTTTGCTCCTGCTAAGTCCGTGAGTAAGTAACCACAACCCCAGACCAGGCCTTGCTGATTCTTCTGGCAGTTTCTGGGAGTGGATGGGGTCACCAGACTGGACCCAGCCTTCATGAGCAGCCTCAGACTCTCCAGCCAGGGAGTACCAGCCACGGGCCTCTGGAGATCTGGAGTTTCCCTTCCTGGGGTGTTGGAGGCCCTGGTGAAGGGGATCCGCTGGTCCTCAAGGACGCACACAGTCTCTGCGGAGGAACGGTCAGGCAAAGCTGCCATGGCTGGCCAGGAGTTAAGACCCAACAGTGTGGCCAGAGGGTCCGTGAGGCTACACAAACACACCCTCGGTCGGGGCAGCCGATAAGCTGACAAGCATGACTGTCTTTGCATTCGGGAGATCAGAACCAAGCCCCGCAGCCTCAGTGCCTGGGACTCAGCAGACACGGAGGCCAGGAAGCCCAAGGTCAAGGTGCAAGCAGATTCAGTGTCCAGTAAGAGCTGCTCCCCGGCTCCTAGATAAGTGTCCTTCAGCTGTGTCTTCGCCTGGTGGGCGGGGGAACAGAGCTCTCTGGGGTCTCTATAATACGGGCACACATCCCATTCAGGAAGGCCCCATCCCTGGGACCTAGTCAAATCCCAAAGGCCCCCTCCTACTCCTGTCACGGTGGGTGAAGCGCCCACACATGAATTTGGGGCCAAGAAACATTCAGATCACAGCAGGGAATGCCCAAAGGGCCCACAGAAAATCTCTGCCCTCTTTTCTCCTTGGTCTCTTCACTCTCCCCGGGCTAAATGTTGGGGCTCACGAGGAGGTGGTGAGGGGGAGCAGGAGTGGGCAGTGTCGAGGAAGGCCAGGTCAAACTGCTCAGACTGCGTCTAAGAGCGCGCAGCAGCCCTGAGCGGTCCTGGGCAGGGCGGCAGCCTAAGCAGAGCAGTGGGCTAGAGCAAAGGTGTAACAGCACCAGCGGAAAGACACCTGATTGGAACACCACCGCCAGGCTCTACTGGGCTTGCTCCTATGAGACTAGGGAGCTAAGACCAGAGAGTGGAGATTGATCACTAAAGAAACTGAGGATTAGAATCCACAGGCCGTGGCTCCAGACTGACCTGACCAGCTGTGGGAGAGCCTGAGGATTGTCCCGGGTCACTCAGGAGGAAAGACGCACGACAGAGACGATGTAACGAGTCTTCTGTCCGTCCCGCTGGTATCCATTCTTAGCACGGACTCATCTAGCTAAAGACTACATCTCCCAGCAGCCCTTGCAGCCAGATGAAGTCATGTGACTAAACCTAGGCCAGTGGGAGCATCAGGGCGCCATATGCAATTCTGCAGAGTGCCAACAGTTAGAAGTGCCTCTGCTTCTCTTCCCTCCTTTCCCGGGGAGGATCTTGGACATGATCCTAAGTCATCATCAGCCAGAAAAATGAAAGCAGGACAGACGGATGGAGCCTGGGACCCAAAAGCACTGAGCCACCAAACCAGCCTCAGTCACTTTGCCTGGTGTTAAGCCGGAGAACAACAAACTTCTATCTCCTTTAGGCCCCTATTTGACAAGGACAGACATTTGTTCCTTTTGTTGTATTTTTTAAAAGATTTATTTATTTATGCATACAAGAACTGGGGTGTGGGAGGGGAGGGGGCGGGGAGAGGATTTGTAACAGGGTGGTCCCCAGGAGAAAGAGTGTGTCCAGGTTCCCTGTCCACCCAAGGTAGGGTGGAACTGAGCAGGATATAAGAAGCTTGAGAAGAGAGACAAGACACACAGAGAACACACAGAGGAGACACACACAGAAGAGACAAAACACACAGACAGAAGACAGGAGGAGACGGAAGAAGGATGGAGGCCAGAAGAGGCCCAAGGAGCAGAGAGACTTGTAAAGAAGCTGCACTGGCCTGGACTGATTGAAATAGATATGGTGAGAGACGCGTGGGGAAGTTAACGATGGCTGTGTTGATTTGGTTTTGGTTATGTCCTGTTCTGCTCAGAATTGTCTGTTTCTAACCCTTGTGTGTGGGTCCCTGCCAAAAGCTGTTCTAGACTAGTGGCAGGCTTCCGAGACTTGCTTTGGGCCAATCCTGTTTGGGTGGACTTTTACCCCTGAGGGGTTTGTTAACATTGGGTGCTTGACTTAGAAAATATATTTTTTCTTCTCCGTCCTTTCTAATTGTATTAAAGTTTCTTTCCACAAAAGGTCCTATATGTTTTGTATTGATGGGCGGATGGCAGAACCCATTTGGAACAGGGCAGGTCTGGGGTTTCGGGGGTGCCCCTCTCCTGCCCTGTAACAGATTTGGCAAGCCAGAGTGGATTAGAGCCATCCGTGGTTAGTCAGCCCCATGGGGACTTTTGGCTTCCCCATGGCACTGGCTACCATAATCGCAAATGTGATTTTTGTTTCTCTACTGTGTTTATTTCAGATATGTACAGATTTGCTGTGGAATAAAGCTATTTTGGGCCTTGTGGAAACTCTTTGTGTCTATGTGTAATTTGTTTGTAGTCATTTGCTAAGAGTTTTGATTTTGTGGAAATCGTTCTGTGTGGCAGTTTTACTCTTAAAGATGGTGTTAAGTTGGACCATGTGGCCAGATCAAAGATGGCGTCTGAAGCCATTTGATGGGCTTCTCTGAAACTCAGTTTTTTGTTATTTTGACCCCTCCTAAGATTTTTGCTGTTTGTGGCATCTTTTTTTTTTTTTTTAGCTAAAGTTGATTTGCTGGGATTTTGGGATTTGTTTGTAATCTCTGTTGTTTTACTAATCTCATTAGCATGTATAAAGCCAATAATGGTTCTTCACTGATTTACTTTGACTTTGGTTTTGATTTTGACCACTCCCTGATCTCTGATCACTCCTTGATCTCCTCCAATCATTCCCTGATCTCTGCTTAAGAGATTTTTGCAAAGCCGATTAATGGAGCGGTGGTGTTTAAATTAGCAAATGTATACCTGGCTACAAAAAGCCTTCAGCAGTAACTGGTAATTGCTTGCAGGCATGATGGATTCTTGGCGATAATGAGTTTTTGCAACGTCTGGATCAGAAAAATGGATTTAGTCTGAATCTGAAAGCATTTGCTGCTGTGAATTTTGCCTACATAATTTGTTTTGGGCATGTTTGCCATTTGAATTCTGGATTGTTTGATTGCTGGTGTAAGAAAGATTCTAAGATTTCTGCTTCCTACTGAGGAAGGTCTTTTGTGAAGGCACTCTATGTGGTACATCATGTAACTATACCAGGTTTTCATACCTGCGTTGCTCCCTAGCGTGGGGGAGGTGATGTGTAGTTTGATGTTAAATATGCCCTTTCAGCTTCTGTCCCAGAGTGGCTAACAGAAGTAAGGAGATGGCGCCTTCTAAATGAAAGCTAACTGCTAATATTTTGATTTTGCTCTTTCAGCTTCTGTCCCAGAGTGGATAACAGAAGTAAGGAGATGACTTCTTTTAATTGAAAGTTAACTGCTGATATTTTGATTTTGCTCTTTCAGGTTCTGTTCCAGGATACCCAAGGATCACATGCTTGATGGCTAACAGGAGATAACTTCTTCTGTTTAAAAGTTAACTGTTAATTTTGCTCTTTCAGCTGCTGTATTGGATACCCCAGGATTGACTACTAATGGGAAGCCTTAAACCCTAAGGTGAACAAGGCTGTATAAGTCTTTTGTGATTAATGAAAAATTTTCTTCCTGTTTCCAAAGTCTTAGGTTTGTAGGATGTCAATTGAAACATGTGATTTCTGCAAGCAACATTCCACAATTTTTTTTTAAATTTAAGATTTATTTTTTCTGAACCTATGAGAAAAACTGCAGCTATATAAAATATTCCACATGGCATAACTAAGAGCTCTTTGTGTGTCTATATGTAGTATGTCTGTGTGTCTTTCTTGTGCCTAAATGTCTTAGCCTCTAGAGGTTGTAAATTGGTTTAGATGGCGCCTATAAAAAAAAAAGAAAATGAAAAAAAAAAGGTAAAATTTTGACATGCACACAAAAAAAATGTTAACATTGGTTTTCTGAAACTTACAAAATCTTTCAGTACCCGATATGTATGTAAATTGTCAATTTTTGATTGCTGTCTTGCAGTATTGTATAGTTAAATGGTCTGATAGTTCCAGAAAATAATTGTTTCTGAAAGAAATTGTTTCAAGAAAAAATCTCAACTGATTCCAATTGATGGAACTTTCAACAGTTGAAATTTCCAGGGGACTAAATAGACTGTTGGAGATAAACCAGATTTTTGATAAGTTTTGTTTCATTTTTGCTTTGACTCAGTTTTTTTTGACTAACCAAGATCTGCAGCAATTGTTGAATTTTTTTTTTAAGCATGGCTCACTTGTGTTTGCATTTTCTCTCCCCTTGATACCAACATAGTATTAACAATGGTGGTAGTGATTTTTACTACTCATGGTAGAGTCAATTTTTGCATAATTTCATTTGGGAATTTTGTCATCTAAACTGAAGAAATTGGAAACATGTTTCATCATACAGCTTTGATTGGAATTCCTCCAGGAAGTTGAATTTGCACTGAACCAAGAAGAGAATCCATTGCTTTGTTTGTAGGGTTCCAGAGAACTCCAAAGGAAGTAAGGGAGCTTGCCTCTATTGGCAGGACTGGATGACCCGGAAAAAGAAAAAACCCTGGTAACCTCGAGAAGAGGAAACCCCAGGAGGAGACTGGTGAGACTGACCTTGTTCCTGGAGCCTGCGTGGACCGGATGTCAAGAGCTCACTCTGATCTTAGATGAAGTATTCCAACAGAGCCAGCTAAACTTGCTGCCCTGTGATTTTGTGCAAAAATAGGAAAATTGTCTGATAGTAGATTCAGTTAGCAACATTTTGTTGTAATATTGGATAAAATTGGGATCAAGGTGGAGAAAACTTGTTTTTACATAAGTTGAACCAATTTAAATTTTTCCCCCATAATTTTGATATATTTGCTGTTTTGTTTGGCTAATGCCTCCAGATGTGTTCTTCTTTTGACATGGACTGAAACCCTGAGAAAAGACTGTCTTCTAAGACTATACCCTGAAAATGTGCCACCATGGATATGGTGGAATAAAAGTTAAAAGGGGGGATTGTAACAGGGTGGTCCCCAGGAGAAAGGGTATGTCCAGGTTCCCTGTCTCACCCAAGGTAGAGTGGAACTGAGCAGGATATAAGAAGCTTGAGAAGAGAGACAAGACACACAGAGAACACACAGAGGAGACACACACAGAAGAGACAAAACACACAGACAGAAGACAGGAGGAGACGGAAGAAGGATGGAGGCCAGAAGAGGCCCAAGGAGCAGAGAGACTTGTAAAGAAGCTGCACTGGCCTGGACTGATTGAAATAAATATGGTGAGAGACGCGTGGGGAAGTTAACGATGGCTGTGTTGATTTGGTTTTGGTTATGTCCTGTTCTGCTCAGAATTGTCTGACTGTTTCTGACCCTTGTGTGTGGGTCCCTGCCAAAAGCTGTTCTAGACTAGTGGCAGGCTTCCGAGACTTGCTTTGGGCCAATCCTGTTTGGGTGGACTTTTACCCATGAGGGGTTTGTTAACATTGGGTGCTTGACTTAGAAAATATATTCTTTTTCTTCTCTGTCCTTTCTAATTGTATTGAAGTTTCTTTCCACAAAAGGTCCTATATGTTTTGTATTGATGTGGCAGATGGCAGAACCCATTTAGAACAGGGCAGGTCTGGGGTTTCGGGGGTGCCCCTCTCCCTGCCCTGTAACAGATTCACCAGAGACAGAGTGGGGAGCACAACAAGCGGATCCACTGAAATCCACTGCTGAGGGGAGCAGAGGGGAGACAGGAGAGGCCTGCTGCCCCATGTGGGAAGCTCGCTGGCCGGGGATCGAACTCGTGCTGCAGTGGCTGCAGACAGCTTCATAGGCTGAGACTTAACCCCTGCACCACCAGGGAGGCCCCCCCCCCCTTTGCTGTATTTTAAGTGACCAATGGCGCTGATACTGTGTCTGCACTGAGGGCTCTGAGGCTGCCCGCAGCCATGCGTGACGCGTGACGGAAGCGCACCTGCCAGGTGGCCGGGCTCACACCGGCCCCGGCACAGCGGCCACCTGGGGCCGTGCACACACCTGGCGGCCGTGCACACCTCGCACCTGCTCCGGCCGACTGAGCCAGGAAACACACCCACTGAGCAAAGACCCTGGTCAGCAGGAGCCCGCGAAGACACTGTCTCCCCACCCGACAGGCCCCAGGAGGCGCAGATAAGCGAGCGCAGCAGATGTCGTTATTTGTTCTTAGGGGGATGTTTCACGCAGCCCCTTATCTGCAAGGGCAGTTATACAAAAGAGCTAATCACCCCTCAGTTCCCGAGGGAGCGTCTCAGTGACATGCCACATACCACATGCCTGGCCTGAGTCACTATTTGTTGTGCTTATCAAGGTTACAGGGGTCCAAGGCAGTTGGTAATGGAAAGTCCTCTGGACGACAAAACTCTTGAAGAGCAGAGAGGCGCTGCCCTGAGCCCGGCCCCGCTCCTCCATTCACTCACTGAATGCACCTTCACGACGGGTAGAATGTGCCAGAAGTGCTGGGGGAGTGGGGGGCTGGGACACAGCAGTGAGCTCCTGCTCAGCTCGTGTCTATGCACGGGGGGAGACAACACAACCAGACAGCAGGGAGGAATAGCAGACAGGAAGGTGAGGCTCCTTCTGCTCGGGTAAGGAAGGACAGCACAGACAAGTGAGCTCAGACCCCAGGGAGGAACAGCCTTGCAGAGACTAGAGAAAGACCACTTGGGAGACTGGCAAGTGCAAAGGCCCTGGGGTGGCGGCGGGTTTGGGGAGCTCCAGGAGTAAACACAGGCTGGCGTGTCCGACCACAGAGAGCAGGGGGAGAAGATGGGAGGGGCGGGCCAGGGCTCCAGAGCCGTAGGGAGCTGCCCCAGTCGCTCTGAAGGCACCGTGCGGAGACCGCCCTGTGTCCCAGCAGGGTGCGGCGAAGGGCACCCCAGGCATCCTGGAGGGGCGTAGGGAGCACTATCGATGTGCTAGAAGGGCCAAAACCAGGCCTTCGACAGGAGTTGTAGGGAGCTGGCTTCTATCCTGTGTGGGGTGAGGAGGTCTCCAAGGATTCTGAGACCAGCGGGCTCACCTCTCCAACCCGACACCGGCTGCCGTGTGGCGGGCAGATTATGGGGGGCGGGACAGGGAGCTGCAGTCAGACCTTGCGGGGTGCAGGGACGGAGGGGCGAGAGCACAGAAGCGGAAGGCGAAAGAGGCGGCAGACGAGGGAGGAACCGCTGTATTCGCTGCTGGTTTACAGAGCTGAGGGGGGAGAGGGCGTGAGCCAGGCCCGTGGCGGGGCCTCGGTGGATGGGGGTGCGGACCCGCCAGGAACCCTTCCCTTCTCCACACCAGCGCCCTGATCCCAGCCACCTCCACTGCTCTGCGTGGCAGCCTCCGTGCGCTGCCGCAGCCCCGCTGCCCCCACACGGGACGGCAGACTGTGAGCCACAGCCGGGCCCCACAAACACCGCACAGGCCAGCAGATGGGGGCAGAGCCCAGGTGGCCGCCGTCTGGGGCTTGGATGGCAGACCGGGGTGTGCTTCTGGCCAGGGAGGGGACTGGGCACCGGCCTCGGGGTCTGAACTGAGGAATGAGCCCACGGCAGACCAAGGAGACCAGAGCTGAGGGAGAAGGAACTTCTGCGGCTCACGAAAGCAGAGCTGGGGGTTCTCGGGCCCTGGGCCAGCCCGGCCAGAGCCCCCTGGACCGCCGTGGTGGTTGACGCCCTTTGGGTCCTCGTCCAGAAGTCCACAGGGCCAGTTTTTTCTTACCAACTCAGGAGGAGGGACTGGATCAGATCCAAAGTTGAGGGGCCCCAAAGAGTCCAACCAGGAGCGACAGAAAGGCCCCTGAGCCGGAGGGCTGGGGTGACCCCACGCCTCCCTCCCCTCTCCTGGCACGTTGCCCCCACAGTTGATACGTAACTGATCCGAGTGCGTGAAGTTCTTCTTTTATCTTTATGATTTTATTTCCCCGGCATGAATTGTCTGCAGTGACTCATTCCTAAGACTGCACCTAACATTCCAGAAAGTAATCACCACCCAAACGCATGTCGCCCCCAAGCACTGCTGTGCACCCCAGAGCGGTTTCAGGGATCCCTTTTTGCCATTTCCTTGTAGAAAATCTCAAAGATGCAAGTCCCGGCCTGATTCGCCCTGCTACTGCTGATCCATATTTTCTTTTTAAAGATTGATGTATTTATGCACACAAGAACTGGGGTGCAGGCCAGAGGTGTGGTGGGAGGGGTGAGAGGACTCCCCAGAGACAGAGCGGGGAGCAGAACAGGTGGGTCCACTGAGATCCACTGCCAAGGGGAGCAGCGGGGAGACGGGAGAGGTCTGCTGTGCCCTGTGGGAAGCTCCCTGGCCGGGGATCGAACTCATGCTGCAGTGGCTGCGGACAGCTTCAGAGTGCTGAGACTTTACCCCTGCGCCCCCAGGGAGGCCCCAATATTTCCAATTCATTCAAAGCTGTCTTACCCTTGCTGAGACCCCTCAATTTCTAGAGCACTTTGTATCTCTTGACACCCATCCCTGGCGCCCACCTTCTTGCCCTCCTTCCAGGCCCCCTTCTCAGGAGGAGACCGTGAGTGTGTCCCGGGCCTGCTGGGACAAATGACACAAACAACACAAGTCTGCTGGGGCTCTGGGCGGGCAGAGCCAGGCTATCGGGGGCTCCGCAGGGATTGCCAGCCACTGGGACCGCTCGCTGGCTGCCTTGTTCCAAACCAGGTCACGCTCACCAGCTCCAGGGGCAGATGTTAGACGTGTCTCTGGGGCCGCCCTGCAGCCCACGTCGGGGGCACAAGCGTTCTGCCCCGTGGGGAGTGAGCACACAGGCCGAGGGCGGGGCCCAGGGGAAGGTGAGAGTGTCACCAGCACGTGGCGGAGGCTTCCCACGCGCAGGGAGTGGGGCTGGGCCGTCAGCCCCTCGCCGAGCTGGGCAGCGCGGGAGGCAGTCAGGGGCCGGCCCTGCGCTTGGCCCGCCAGGCCTGGGCTGGGTTCCTCTTGGGGTCACCAGGCACCCCAGGGCAGACTGTGCCGACAACAGGAGGGGGCGAGGCGGTGTGGGGGGCAGTCTGTGCCCTGGGAAGGGAGACACATTCCTTTTGCTTCCGCGGGGGCGACCCTCTGGGGATTTTCATCCTGGCCCCCCTAGGGGTTTGTTCTGGGGCTCTGGGCAAGTTGCTTAACGGGAGCTTGAAATGCTTTGCACGAGAGGTGACATCACGTGGGAGCAGACCCGGGAGGGCCGGGAGCCCCACAGCTGCAGGGTCTGGGTTTTTATCGGCGCCTTTACTGCTTCAGCCACTGCGTCTTTTTTGCGGGTGGGACTTCCCTCGTCGGAGCTGACTAACCAACGTCTGCGTGCGTGGCGTTGACAGGTGATTCAAATTCTAGCAGGAGAGCAGTGGGCAAAATGGACCCGGCCCCTGTCCAACAGCAGAATTCTTGCGGGGGGCGGGGGGGAGAATTCAAAGGGTGCGATTGTGAACTGTAGAAAACGCTAAATAATGGGAGGGTCTTATGAAAATAAAATCGTGCTGTGTCCCAGAAGCTGCCGACAAGTCGATGGGACAGCCAGGGGCGGTCTCGCCGAAGCTGCGTCTTTCCTAAGATCTGAGGGATGTGAGGGAAGGAGCCCGTGGAATTTGGGGGGGCGCTTTCCCAGGAGAGGCTAGGTAGGGTGTCTGAGGCTGCTAGGTGTCTGAGGGAGCCCAGGGCTGGTGCCCCAGAGGGCAGGAGGCTGGGAAAACTGGGTGACTCCCACAGCATGCTGTGAGAATCTTCCAGAAGAGACGGGCTGGGGGCGTTCTCCCTTGGGAGCTGGGAGTGAAGGGTCACTGCTGGCTCCTCTCCCTGGACCCAAAGCGTGGGTTCAGGTGGGGAAGCTGGGCGCAGAGAGGTGCGAGAGAGTTCACCTGGGAAGGAGGCAGGCAAGGTCCATTTCCAGAACCCTGAACAAGAGGCACAACACGGCTCAGTCCGAGACAGACACAGGCACTACGGTCCCAAGGAATCCAGAAGTGGGGAGCGGGGAGGGTGGCTGGGCCCTTCCAGCCCACGGTTGGGAGGCCCTTGCTCCAGCGCACGGGGGTCGGGCCAGCGCCCCTGCCTGGGTGCCCTCCCAGGTCTGCTACCTCGGGCAGCATTAGACCGCCCATCCAGGCTTTATTTGGCCACCTAATGCGGCCTGTGTGCTGACCTCCCTTAATCATTGGCCAGACTGGCACAAGAGTGACTAAGGCTTCCTTTGTGTGAGGAAGCGTTTCAGTTTTCCCTTGTGCAAGGTAAATAATTGAGCCGATTATTTAGCTCAGTGCATACTGTGGGAATCGTTTTGTGATTCAGAAAAAAAACACAAGCGCAAAATCGTAGCTCTGGCCAGGCCTGAGTCACGCAGCAGACACAGTTATTTAGGGATTATCAATTCCACGGAAGACAGCGCGGCCCTCTTACTATTTCTGCTGTTCAGACTTGCCTAAACCACGTCCTCAGGGAGTCTCACACCACACCGGGCTTGGAGGGTGCTGTGCGTGCTCTGAGACCCTTGCCTTAGAAGGGAAGTGACTGCAGTGGCCCCAGCCCGTGGGGAAGGAGCGGGGTGCCCCAGCAAGAACTGAGGCTCCGCGGCCTCCGGAGGCCTCCGCATCCTGGTCTGGAGCAGACCTTGGCCTCACCTACCAAATTTCTAAGGTTGTTTCCAATTTTAAAATTGAGGATTTCATTCCTTGGTCTCTTGAGGACAGCCCACAAGTCCTGCACTCCCGGTGGCCAGCACCTGCTCAGATTGTGGAACGAGGCAGGTGGCAAAGGTGGCGGGGCCTCGCGGGCTGCGGGAAGCTGTTTATTTATCACACACTTGCACTTAGTCACGCACAGGCGCTGTGCTCGGTGCTCAAGGAACACGAACTCACGGCCCCTTTGGCCAACCCGAGGAGAAAGGACCGCTGTCCCGCAAACTTGCCAAGGGGGAAACTGAGGCCTAGAGAGGTTAAACAACTTGCCCGGGGTGCTCAGTCAAACCGCTAGTGAAAAGCTTGGCCCCAGGGAGTCCAAACCCAAAAGCTGCTGTTTAGGGTTCAGAGCTCAGTTTCATCTAGGGACTGTGCGAGCCGGGCCCCAAGCACACGAGCGAGGCTGTTAACAGCAGAAGCAACTGTCGGAGGGCAGTGGGAAGCTTTGACCTGCGGGACAGTTCCCAGTTGGCTCTGCCCGAAAATCTTCGAGAACAGACCCCACCCCCTCTGACATCGATGGGGCCACCCTGGGGGAGGCTGCTAGGTGAGCCCAGGTACCCGTGCCAGCGTAATCTGGTACCTGTGCCAGCCTGCAAAAGGGCAAGAGTGAAGGCTGGCTGTTAGGAAGTGGGGAGGGGAGGGCTCTACAGGTTGACTTTATCAGCTCTTGTTCCCCACACGTGTCTGCAGAATTACTGCTACTGTACCCCCCAGCTAGCATCCCCGCCAGGACACTGGGCATTAAATGATGTCTATCTCGGGCCTCCCTGGGGCGCAACGGGTTAAGCTCCCCGACTCCCGGCCGGGGAGCTTCCCACACTGCGCAGCAGACCTCTCCTGTCTCACCCGCTGCTCCCCTCAGCAGTGTATTTCCATCCATCTGCCTGTTCTGCTCCCCACTCTGTCTCTGATGAACCCTCTCACCGCCCCACGCCTCTGGCCTGCACCCCAGCTTGTATGCAAAAATAAATAAATAAATAAATATAAAAAATGATTTCTATCTCAAAGAGCATCCTCCTGCCCACCCTGGCTGGCAGGGTTGCCAGAGTCTCAGTGATCTGTGTGACTGGAACCACACTGAATAGTTCGATTTTACTTCCGTAAGAGCAGGGACCAATCTTACTCCTCTTGGTTTTCTCAGCAGCTGATACTGTTTGCTGAATGAATAAATGACCCACCTCGGACCCAGTGACGTCTGTTAGCTGGCAGAGAGCTAGTTGGCTGCCAATGCGGATTTCAAGGTAAACACAGACGTGTTTCTAAGGAGACATTTTTGCTGTTTTTTAATCGTTTTTAATAATCATGTCTGGATTCTGGGGAACTCTCTCTGCCTTTCACCCTCTAGACCTTCCGTATTTATAGGTGCAGTTCACTGCTCTCCCCGCCCCCCCTTCTGGGGAGAGTGGGGGCTGCTCTGAATCCCTGGCACCTGGTCACGTCACCCTGCCCACCTCCTGGCCACACTTCACTTCCAGCTGACACCTTGATTTTTGATCTTGGAGCACAAGGGCTGCCCTTTTTTTAATTGGGTTTAATTTACTGTAAAACACGATGTTCCCTGTGAATCAAGCCATAATAGTCAATGAATAATCAGAGGCTTCAGCGGGCAGTTTTAGTTCTGCTGCGTAACCAGGAAACCGACTAATAACAGGAAGGTAAAAAACCTTAGGCGTCCTGATAACGCCCCAGAAGTGGGATAAGCATTTATCAGGAGCACATGACTACCCGCCAGTAGAGGGGTCCACGGACTGTGGGGGCGGCTTGGATGAGCCCCAGCCTGACCTGGGGGAAGGGTAGCAGGGAGTGACAGGGCCCCCCCCCCCCGGGGGCCAGGAGTCCAGGCTGGGGGTCACCTGCTTCCTCTCCCAGGGTTCTCCCCGCTTCTCCTCCAGCTCTGCTGTGTTCACTTTCCAAGATCTGCGTGATTCCTTTTCATGCTTATGGCTTTTTTTTCCCAACGGCTCCCCCCGCCCCCCGCAAAATGTTCCCAGAGGGGAGTTTCGAAATTGATCCTTAATGGACACTTTGAGCCGCTCTACCTGAGCGCAGACCGGACACATTCTTCACATATTTAGTTCCAGGCTGGGCTCCTCACAGCCCAGGACGCAGGGGCTGCAGTCACTGCTGCAGAGCAGGGAACAGTCCTCTGTCTCACAAGTCAGCAAGTGTTGGAAAATCCCTGTCAGGAGCAGAGTGACTGCGAGCTCCCCCGCTCCTGCTTGTGACATCTTTCTGCTCTGATATGTTGGAAACAGCCACCCCCACCCCGTGAGCAAAGCCCCCAGGCCGCACTAGTCCCTGGCGGGAGAGATGCTGTCCCAAAGAGCATCCCGCACGCGAACACCTGTGGGCACTGGCGCAGGTGCGGCGGGGCCGGGCAGTCTGAGGCCAGAACTTGACAGTGGCTGTAGGAGAGCTGCATGAGTAGCCTGGGGGGGGGGGGTAAAGGCCCCCTATATTAGCTGCCAGTGCAGCCCCGATGACTCAGAATTTTCTGTTGATTTAAAAAAAAAAGGTAGCATACTCTTCATGTCTCCATGGTAACGTACTATGGATCTGTATTCCATTTATGCACCTCCTTCTTGACCTATCTGTGATTTCTGATCTGGGCTTGAACATCACCCGGAGAAGCCATCAGAATCCACCCAACCTAGAAACAGCAATCGATGCTCCCGCCCGCTGGTCTCCACCGTAGAGACCCTCCAGCCGCCCCTGGCAAGGCTTGGAGACCCTCAGGTACCGGCAAACATTAAGGTGCAAGAATAGTGTCTCAGTTGTCCGGATAACTCCAGATTTAGGGTTGCCATGGAAACTGGGAGCCGTGGTTACAGGGAAGTGAGGTGGTTCCTCTCCGTGTTGCTGCGGTCCCTGAGAGGCCCAACTTCCAGCGCCAGGTGTTGTCTGAAGCTGGGCTATTTTATTTTATGCCCACCTTCAGGAAGCTAGATTTTCCTCCCAGACACGGAGAAAGTGAATAGGAAACGCACACATTTTTAGCCACGGACTCATGGCTCTGCTGCTGGAGATGGGAACGAGCAGTATGGTCTGAGGGGTAGGGAGTCAGATAAGCGCGAGCTTTTGACTCGACTTCCCCATCTGTGCGTTTCATGGCCTCGCACGTCTCTCACCCTGAGGTCCATCCCCTCACATTAAAGACCAGCGACGTCCTGGAGAATCACCGGCGAGGCGGCCCGAGCCCCTCGGTCAAGGCTGCCGGCGGCGAAGGCCCGCTCACCCCTAGGGGGCGCCACTCACTCGGACGTGCGGACCCAGCGACCCAGCCAGGGCCGCGCGCTCACTTTCCCCACCTCGCCGGACGCCACGTCAGGACCGAAGGTCCAGGGCCCAGAGTCACCGGCGGGCCCCGCGCCCCTGAGGCCTGAGCCTGCGCCCACCACCCGGGGTCGCCCCCACCACCCCGTTCCTGCCGAGCCCCAAAGGCGCCTTGGTGGCGGCCCCGCGGCCGGGGCAGGTACGAGACACCCCACGGGGCTCTCCCGGGGCGCCCCGCCCGGGTCCCGAGCGCCGGCTGGGGACAGAGTCCAGCGCCCGCGGCGCAAGCCGGCCCCGCCGGAAGGCGCAGGCTCCGCCCGGCCCCGCCCCCGCCCCGCTCCCCCC